>OX463227.1:71492657-71747657 GCA_949820135.1 Sylvilagus floridanus | reverse complement strand
GTTTGAGAACTTGCATTTCTGGCACGGTTTTAGGTAAGCTTGATACTATGAATTAGGTTATATGTGGTATGGAAAAAATAGAGAGGTTAATATGATTTTTGGCCTTAGCAACTGGAAGAATGGAGTTGCCATTGACTGTGAGGAAGAAGATACAGGTAGAGATTTAGTCTCAGACATCATGAATTTCAGGTATTTATTTGATATAGTGTTGGGAGAACCAGACAGAAAGTCGATGTTTACAGCTAAGCTGGAGATACACATTTGTTTGGAATTCAGATGACATTTAAGGCATCCATATTGGATGAGATCATTAATAATATCAGTATAGAGAAAACGGCAAGGACTAAGAACTGAGATCTGGGACGCTTCAACGGTAAGAATTTGGGAGAAAGATCACAATGCATAAAGTATTTTTAAAATGAAGAACAATGGAAGTAGTAGAAAACCAATAAATTTTAGTATCCCTGAAGTCATATGTCTAACTTCCATTTTAAAAGGATGACTCTGTACAACTGTGTTAAGAGTAGACTTTCGTGGGAAGTTGCAGGAGCAATGGAGTCAGTTAAGTATATATTGTTGTGATCTAAGTGCTATGAAATTATTTCTTTTAAGATTTGTTGGCCAGCGCCTCGGCTCAATAGGCTAATCCTCCACCTTGCAGCGCCGGCACACTGGGTTCTAGTCCCAGTCGGGGTGCCGGATTCTGTCCCAGTTGCCCCTCTTCCAGGCCAGCTCTCTGCTGTGGCCAGGGAGTGCAGTGGAGGATGGCCCAAGTGCTTGGGCCCTGCACCCCATGGGAGACCAGGAGAAGCACCTGGCTTCTGCCTTCAGATCAGCATGATGCGCCGGCCACAGCGCTCCGGCCGTGGTAGCCATTGGAGCCAATGGCAAAGGAAGACCTTTCTCTCTGTCTCTCTCTCACTGTCCACTCTGCCTGTCAAAAAAAAATTGTTTGAAAGGCAGAGTTACAGAGAAGGAGAGGCAGAGGCAGAGAGAGAGAGAGATCTTGCAACCTCTGGTTCGCTTCCCAAATGTCATCAATAGTGAGGGTGGGCCGAACTGAATCCAGGAGCCAAGAGCCTCATCTCAGGTCGGTACAAGTGCCCCAGCACTTGGACCATCTTCCACTGCTTTCCCAGGCACATTGACAGGGAGCTGGATTGGAAGTGGCATTTGGGACTTGAACCAATGCCTATATGAGATGCCAGTTCTCAGGTGGCAGCCTAACCTGCTATGCCACAGTCTTGTCCCTAAAATGATTTTTTTTTAAGAGAAAGAGAGAGGAAAAAGCAGCACATTCTGCTTATTCAGTATATTTCTACTGAAAGAGTTGAACTGCAAGAGAAAAAATACTGATGATTTAGGAGAAAGGAAATTACTAATGTTCTTGAGAAGACCGATGGAATCTAATGCACAGGCCAAGGTGTTAGAGTTATACAGGATCAAAAGCAGTTCAGAGGAAGTAAGTATGTATATATTTATGTGAGCTTACAAATGAGTGGGTTGATGTGCTGATGGGAACCTACAGAAGTTTTTTCCTAGTTCTATTTTCTCTGAAAAATAGCTTTCTTCTGAGAGAAAGGTCATGGGAAAGGTTTGGTAAAACAGAATGACTTAGCCAAATAAAAATCTTACATAAAAACTTATTTGTTCTCTTTGGTGAAATACATCAGTTAAGCAAATCATATTTAGGCCAAGACTAAGGAATAAGTAAGCCAACATCCCCCTCTCTATTTGAATACCCATGCCATATAGCTCTACTCTTTTTCTAATGGATAGCTGTAAGCAGTGATAGTCAGGAACTGCAGTAGTTTTCCTTGTTTAATCCACAGTGCATTTAATCCACATTGATCTTAGAAATGGTATTCTTAGTTAATGACCAAAACTTTATAGTCTTTTTCTAGTTTTCTCTGGACAAGAGGATAGGGTTCTTAAGAAGCTGGATATGTTGAAACATGCTACTTTTATAGCATTCACTCTAAGTCATATGAAATTCAGGGGAATAAATATGCTTTATAACAGTGTTCTGCAGTAAGAACCACATATAGAAAAATTAGCAAAAGATCAATTGGTGTTAGTCTCATATGTTGAGCTTTTTATTTTCAACATGCAAATAAACAGGTATCTTGTCATTTTGTAGTGCTTAATGAATAGTGTGGTTAATAAAAACAAACCACATGACTGATCTTAGAGAAACAGTATAAAGCATGTATAAATTAATCAAGCTAGATTAATATCTAATCTTCAGTAGATAAAATGGTGTAGTTTACTGAGGGGTCCCAGAAGTAAGTGTAGTAAGAATCATAGTTCTTACAGAGATGTGAACCATGATGATCTTAAGCATGAAATGGCTGAAGCAATTGAGGGAAGCTCCATACAGCTAGTTCATCTTTTCTCTAAAAGACCAGGGCACCTGTTCACATAGTTCTATCATGTAGGAGGTTCTGTCTTAGTCAATTTTCTATTATTGTAACAAAATATATGATAGCAGGTAATTTATAAATAATAGAAGTTGGTTTGGTTTATGATTCTAGAGATTGGGAGGTCCAAGAATGAAGTAATGGCATCTGATGGAATAGGGAGAGTACTTTTTGCAGCATTATGGCAGAGAGCATCACATGGCAAGATAACAGAACTTGCTTTTGTAACTAGGATACCTCCATGTAATAGCCTTAATCCAATCATGAGGGTGGGGCCTAAAAATCTCCTTTAGACTAATTCCCAACCCTGCCATGATGCCTATTAAGGTTCCAACACATTAACTTTTGGAGGACACATTTATACCATAGCAAGTTTCATAATCAATGAGACTATGGATGCAGTGCCTCTGTAAGGATCAAATCTCTTTGTGATTTTAAAATAGATACATTCATTAAATTTCAAAAACCTAGGAAACAATTTAATAACATGATGTAAATATAGGGTATGAAGAAGGAGAAAGAATCAGTGTACTTCTTGGCTTGCTTTTCACAATGAAATTATTGATTTAGTGAAGATTATCTCAAGTCTCAATTATGAAACAGTGATTTGCTCCTAAACTATTTTAAATAAATATGGCTGATGGTTGTTTGATGACTTTAGTCCTATATAGCTACTGTATATAAAATTATGTTCTCTGACTTACATGGGTTTCTTATTCATTAGATTTTTCCCAGAAAGCTTTCTTTTATTTCTTTCTTTTGTATGTTTTCTAAAGAGAAATAATATAAAGATGATTCCGAATATTGCATCACAGTAGAAAGTGCCATTCTTAGATTTCATGGTAGCAGTATCTATATATAATATTTGCTGGATTTTATGATTTTATATTAGTGTTTGGAAGGAAACTATCATATAACCTTAAACAATTAAAATAAATCATTTGATCTTCTTGATTAGAAAGAAACTATATCCCACCAATCAATGAGTATCACAAGTGAAAAGAAAATCTCAGATGATTTAGAGTCATTCACACATCTTTGTTCTCAGTGTTTGAGACATTTCTAAATCTCCATGAGAAAAAATACCCATGGGTACATTTGCATGCCTTCTGTAATAAGCATGGAGATTATGATTTCAAAGAAATGTGAAAGAGTACCAAATGAACACCAGAGTATCAAAAGCTCTATGAAGACTGTGAATTAAAGTAAATAAAAATGTGTGTGTGTGAGTTTGTGTGTGTGTGAGAGAGAGAGAGTGTAAGAGATAAGAAGAATGGATTTTCCAGTTCCTGAAACTTTTATCATATTAGGAATTTTTATTCCATCTTCCATCACTAGCTTTGCATCCAATTTATATGTGCTTAAATGATATTTTGTTGTTTTTCAAACAATTGGGAGATACTGGAAATTTTAAGAGATTGCAAATCTTACATGAAATTATAATCCTATTGGTACAATTACTTTGCATTTAATAATTCTGTAAAATATTTATTTTTGAAATTTAGACTCTATAGTTAACAATTAGGGAAAATTGATAGAAAAAATTGATAGAAAAATTGATAGAGATTTCTGGTTCTATATTGTATGTTTTTTCTGTCTCTGTTGAACTTCTTTTGTTTATATTTTTTCAAGTTTATTTATTTATTTGAAATTCAGAATTACAAAAAGGGAGAGCCCAAGAGACAGTTATCTTCTGTCATTGGGTTCACTCCTGCATGGGTGGCAGGGACCCAACCACTTGAGCCATTTTTTGATACCTTTCCCAGGCCATTAACAGGAAGCTGGATCAGAAGTGGAGCAGGTAGGACATAAACTGGTGCCTATATGGGATGCCAGCTTTTCAGGCCATGGCTTAACAAGCTACACCACGATCTGGTCCCTGTTTGTATATTACTTTCCTGATTTTGTGAGTTGACTATTTGTATTATCTTGTAGCCTACTGAGCTTCTTTAAGGCAATTGTTTTTTTTTTTTTCTTTTTCTTGCAATTCATAAATTTCGATTGCTTTAGGGTCAGGTACTGATGTTTTGTTCATTCAGTGTTGTTATGATTCCTTGATTGTTCATGATCCTTGTGGCATTATTCTCGTCTAAGCACTTTAAGAAGCAGTCACCTATTCCAGTCTTTATAGGCTTTATGGCTTGAAAGTAGGGTTACTGCTAGAGTCCTCAAGTAGTTTGATGTGGTGCCTCAGATGGCAGGGGGTAGGCATGGTCCTTGGGTTTGTAGGATTGGTCCTGGAACCTGGGATCACTTGAGCAGGCCGAGAGAATGGTTGTGTTGGGATAGGCCTGTATTTGGGCTCACAGGGGCTGTTACAGTATCAGATCCACTTGAGTAAACCTGTTTGATTGACTAGACTGATGAAGGGATGCCTGGCACCAGAGGTCAGCATGAATCCTGAGTTCACTGGAGCCTAGGGCTTTGAAGACTAACCAAAGACTGGGAAGCAGGAGCTAGTCTAGAGCTTAAAAGTGAGGCATCTGTCCTGGAACCTGGTTCAGTAGGGCCATTTTGGCTCTGGCATAGACATGAAGGCTGAGTCTGTAAGTGTGGCCTGGATTTGAGGGCCATACAGATAATAGTTTCTGAGTAGGCCTGAAACATATGTCCTCAATGTCCAGCCTGGTACTGAGGTCTACTGGGATAAGTCTGGACCCTGAAATGCTAGAGTAGCCCTGACCCCTGTATCTGCTGGAGTATGGTTCCATAGGCTCTGGCCTGGAGTTGGTTCCATAGGTAGCACCAGTCATGGGCAGCTGGGCCTGCAGGCACTAACCTTTGAGTCTGAAGCCAGCCTGCTGCTAGGCTGGTGGGGTCTGAGGATGGGCCTGGAGCCTATGGGAATTTCCTGTTCTATCTGAAAACATGACTTTAACTGTTATTAAGAAATTATCTATATCTATCTATCTATCTATCTATCTATATCTATGTTAACAATTTTGTGACAAACCGTTAATGAAAAACATATGCATTGAGTACTTAAACATCAAATTTTAAAATTCAGCTAATTTACCCTAATAGTTTTATTTATAACCTCAAATTCACTTAAAATTTTACTTATTTATTTGAGAGAATATTTATATGGAGAAACAGAGAGAATGAGAAGGAGAGAGAGAGAGAGAGAGAGAGAGAGAGAGAGAGAGAGAGAGAGAATATCTTCCATTCACTGGTTTACTTCCTAAATGGCCACAATGGCCAGGGCTGAACCAGGCCAAAGCCAGGAGCCAGTCTCTCATGTGGATGACAAGGGCCCAAACACTTGGACTGTCTTCTGCTGATTTTTCCAAGTCATTAGCAGGGAGCTAGATCAGAAATGGAACATCCAGGAGCCCATATGGGATGCCAGAATTGTAGGTGCCTGCTTTATCCTCTATACCAAGATGCTGGCCCTTCAAATTCACTTTGGTAAGTCAAATTATTTGTGAATGATTAGTTTCCAGCCACTTTTTTAAAAAAAGTATAATTAGGAAAGGTGAAGTTTAGACTATATAGCTAAGATAATATAATCAACCCTCATTGGAAGATGGCATGATAAAATGAAACAACTTCACAACCTACTATATACAGACACATACAGGGGAATTAAGAAAGAATTTTTCTGTGATCTGCAAGGACATGACAGTAGTTTTATAATTTTGATACTGACCATAATAGGTAATTGTTTTAGGGTTTTGCAGTCAGGTGTGTAATCAAATCCTGAAAAATTATACTTATTCATTCTCTCTCTCTCACTGTCCACTCTGCCTGTCAAAAAAAAAAGAATAAAGGAATAGGTTATTAATAATTGCACATGTCTAATAATCCTTACTATTTGGGAAACTGGTTTGGAAAACGTGACTTGGTATATGAGGTTTAACCTAGGTTCCTACCTTCTACTTCATTATGTAATCTCTTCTACTCCTATTGGATGAGTAAGCCAGTGAACACTACTTTTTTCCTCTCTTTTTTTCCTCTTCTTGTTCCACATACTCAACCATAAAGTTGTTAGGAATAACTGGACTCTTAGCTTTAAAGATAAGGAAGTTAGGATCAAAAGACCTGGCTTATACCTCTTGACCTAATCTCATTTTCAAATCCAATTTTACTCCATAGCTAAGCCTCACTATCTGTCTTGGAATGGCAGCACTCATCTAGAACATTCCTTCAACAAAAGTGTTCAGGTACTGTGTATGCCACTGTATTTTCCCTTTTGGAAACCAGAGATATAACAATGGGAAACTTGGAAGACTAAAGACTTTTTTTCAATTTCATATTGATTTGGATGTTTAGAAGGCATCCATGACTCTAAATTTCATTATCTGCCCTTACTATTTTTATCCAGTGTAACTTCTGAACCTCTCTAGAATTTGACTTCTATTTTTATACCCCCCACAAAGCACTACACAATTATTTATTTTTGATCTGTCTACATAGTCATTGTTAATATACAAGTGCCGAGTATGCTTAGCAATGCGTTACATGATTATGTGTTCTTGTTTGGTGTAAATAATATATATTCAATGTATAAAAACACAGAACATAATTGAGACTTGATAACTACTGTTATCAAAAGAGCAGCTGTTTGTTTTACATCTACTATGTGTCAGGCCATTCAGTAGGCTATTTTATCATCTAAATTTTCAACATACTTTTAATATGGACATTATTATCTGCATTGTGTAAATATAGAGATAACCTAAGAGGAATGAGTTTGCACAAGACACTTCAAAAAGTTAGTAGAAAATAAGTATTGTGAAAACTGCCTATGGATTTCAAAAATTTATGCTAAAGTAAATTTTAACAGTTTCCCATTAGATTTTTGAAGTGCCCACGTGTATTTCTTAAGCACATCTTTATTTCCAAATATAACTTTTGAGAATACAGTTTGTATGTTTACGTGCAAGTACATATAATTAATCTAAATTCAGAATGTCTTTCAAAGGTCACAGGATGCTGGGGAAAAAGTCCAGAGATAATTTTAGAGTAATAGTCCAAGAAGAGTTTAAAAAAATAAATAATCTTCTTTGATGGCTGAAACAATTCCTCATGTCAGAAAATCCTAGGTTTGGAGAAATAACAGAGTGATTTGACATATGAATTGGAAGAGATAGATTGTTGTTCCATTATGGGTATGCTTTTTATATTTTAAAAGTTGTAACATTTTTATTTATAGAATGAATTGACTTTCTGGGCATGTATGGTATATACTTTAAAATTATTTGAGTTTCTTCATATTTTTAAGAGTTCTTCAGTTTTAAAGAACAAGGCTTTCCTACAAATACCAGGCAAATTACTCTGTGAGTTGTGCTGGTCTATCACCTCTGAATGGAAATACACACAGAAGTGCTGAAATGTCCTTGTAATTTTACAGCCTTTTTGAATTACGTTCCTAGAACCCCAATCATTTTGAAGCTGAAGCACCCTCATAATTTTGAAATTGCATAAACAATACAAAATGATTTCAGTATTTTATAGCTTCATATTTTAATACAATCTTTACAGAAAATAATCCATGCACATGTTTGCCTCCAGGTGTGATATGTGATTAAAACTTTATCAAATTTGTAAATCAACTTGAATTGGATTTGAAAAACAAATAAAGATATTCTAATTTGTAATAGATCTTTCAGAAATATGAAAAACACTGGTAAAAGGACATCTTAATTTTTATGACTTAGATAAAACAAAAAGTTGATCGTTTATTTTACAAATGAGTGTCATGAAGTATTGTAACTGAGTACTACATACAATGGTGTCACAAAAGGGAGACATAGATCATTTAATGTTGGTCCAAAATGATTGAAAAGGAAGAAAATCTAGTATAGTTACAATTCTACAGCTTCTCTCTTTGCCACAGAATTATTCAGAAAAACAATCTGGGCTCATTTATATCTGGTGACCTTACTCTATGTCCCAGAGATATCATAGTTATCTTGTGCTATTAAGCTTTCTTTAGAAAATGTAAGATTAATATTAGTTTAATTGAAAGATTGAACAGAAACACTGACATCCATTCAACCAGATCATTAAATTCAACACTCCATATGGACACAAAGAACATCTAATTTATCCAATTAAAATAATTTCTGTGCCCTTCAAAGGTGTATTGCCATAACAAGAGATGAACCACTTTTTAATAATGCTATACTCTGTTCTTTTATGATGATTTTAACAGAAAATAAGTAATTTATTTGATAGAGTAGGTAAATTATATCCTAAACCTAAGCTTTATACAATAAAAAAGAAAATAGTAGAGTCTCCTTTAATAATTCCTCTTAAAATTTTGGCAAATAAATTTGCTTTTTGTTCCACATGAATTATTTTATTGGCGAGTTTGTTTATTAATTATCCAGAGCAATGGTTTTGAGAAGCTCAAGCAAGACTACTGAATAATAGATAATGTAGTCTTCCCAATAAGTCCACCAGGAATATTCAAGTTATTCTTGACAGTAATAAAAACTGTTCTGAAATGGAAGCAATTTATGAAAAATATCTGGAAGTTGAAGTCAAGTGCATCTTAATGCAAAGTGATGTTGCTGTTTTTCTAAGTGAACTGTAAAAAATCATAATAAAGCATAACAATAAAGATGGAATGGACTTCCAGGAAATTCTACTATGAACAACCATCGTAGAGAGACCATTAAATTCATTCCTTTTATTTTGGAAATAAACTTTGATGTAATGTAGTTGATTAAAATTTAAGCCTAAAAATTAAACATACTTTTCTGACAAAAAGCAATCTAAACATGTCTGTATATTCTGGTGTGAATGGTTAAATCTCTGAACTCTGATAGGATTTACAGGTAATATTATAGAAAACAGAAGTAATAGAAGACTTTCTGAGAGGCTCTTAATCACTACTAGTTAATTGAATAACTGAATGATCAGTGGGTGGAACATCAAGCTCAGACAGTTGACAACTATAAGAAAGTTTTACACTACAATTCCCTGATCATATCCCCCATTACTTTTTCTCCTGGAATTCAGCAGTAGAATTCCAATTGATCCTTTGAAAACTAACTTGCTTTTAGAAATCTTTCATAAACTAATCCATTTGCAGTAAAACAATCAAAGTTAGCATTCTAAAACATAGAACTTATCAGACTATTCAGTTGTTTAATAGGTTTTAATAAATTTGCACTCAACATTCCTAAGCTTGGTCTACAGTCTATACACTTCTTTTGAAGTTATAACAACCAGTTTATGTTTCCCCATTATTTTTTATACTATAAATACCATGATTGTTTTTACTGCTTTAACTATGCCATCTTTTCCTCTTAACTTTTATTTATTACCTCAGTCTTTTAAAGTATTGGAATAAAGTTACTTCCTCCAGAGACCTCCCTTGATTATTATTATTATTTTTATTATTATTATCCAAGTTAGTCTTTCCCTTTGGCTTCCAGGATACTCTGAACGGCATAATCAGAGCTCTCATTCTTATACGTCTTCATGTCTTGTTTCATTATGAGTCTTCTCCTCTAGCTTGCCCTCTGTGTAGGACAGGGCCCCAGTGATCTTGTCTATAGTTAGGTTCCCAGATCCTGTCACAGTGGCACATCATAAACATGCAATTGTTGAATGCATGAACAGAGCTACTGCCATGTGTTCAGATTGCCCTTCTTTTTTCTATTGGAATGTGCTGTTCATCTAGATTTGATACAATTTAATGCATGACAAAGAAAATCAAACACCACTAAAATCATTCTGTTTTGAAGTATAGTAGTTTGTTTGCGGACCAGAGATTTAATTAAAAATGAATGAATTATGTAAAGAAATATAACAATTGGATTCATAGAACTCTAGTCTATAGTCTATTAACTCTAGTATTTGTAATGTAATATGGCAAATAATGTGTCTAAAAAGAGTAAAGAACAACATTTGAATAGGTTTAATATTGTTTCAGTATTAGTTTGGAATCAATTTAATGGGGAGTTTAAAAAGAAAACCAAAGTACCTTATTTAAAAGTATTCAGAATTTAGGATCTAGAAATAAAAGTTTGGCTTACATGTATTTTAACTTAATTGCAATACCTACTCCCTAAGGAACTGAGTGATATTTGTTACATACTGACATAAGGAAAATATTATGTTCAAATGCTTAACCCTTGCAAAAGAAACAAGTTACTCTGTGTCAGGATTGTACCACAAGCCTGAATCTTCTAACTGCTCACTCTATGTTTTATGCACTAGGCTAAATAGAGAATCTTGTAACTCACTTTACATAATTTTATGGTCCATTTGCTCACTTGCTTCAGCAAATGTGCTCCTTCATTACTTCATTTACTTCTAGATATCTTACCCTCTTTGTATGTCCATTTTAGCCCAAAGGAAACAACTCATTTTAAAATGTCTGGTTTCCATAAAGCTTTTGGAAAGTTAAAGAAGGAGGTCCTCTGAAGATCCAAGTGCTTTTCTCTAGAAATGATAGGCACATGATTTGTATGGAAAAGTTAGTCCTTGTTTTTAATTAAGGGGTAATTGAAAATTAAATTTTAAAGGCTAAGCAACAAATATATGATGCTTGCCAAACATCACTTACTGTTCTTAGTGCTCTTCTTGTATTAAGTTATATAATCCTCTAAATAACCCTATGAAATAGGGACTATTGCTACCTCATTTTGCATATGGGAAACTGAGACATGGAGAAGTTCAGAAACTTGTTCCTAAGCGGCAAGCCTGTAGATGAGATTCTGACACAGGCTATAAAGACCAGACTCTGGTTTTACTCACCATGGAAACCAGTTTCTGAAGTGTGCTCTCCTGACTTCCTTATTTCTCTTCAATTCACTTATTCAACAAACATTTAACAAACATCTATCATTGGTCTTGCATTGGAGGGGAAAATCAGATATGATCCTTGCTCTGATGGATCATTTTGGCTTATTTCTTCTGATAGAGAATATTACATGGAATGTGTTTTCTTCCCCAGCTGACTATCTACTGAAAGTCCAGCTATGTATCATGAGAAGTGTTGTTTGAAAAGTTGCTGAAGTGTAGTTGGCAAACTCATATGAATTTTTTTTCTTTTGAAAGATGCTATATAATTTTAGATGTAAATTTTCTTTGCAAATCTGTGTATGAGAAACAGACTACAGGCAATACCAGTGTAAATAGAGGATATCAGGATGAACATGGGAAGTGTGTGAGTATATCTGTGTGCTAATACTTGTGCATATGTGTGCAGTATTAATACGCCAAATAGAAAGTCAACTGATTGTTGCAAAAACAGTTTGTAAATATAGAAAAAGGGGGCACTGATAATAGAAGAGATCATTTGTGCTCCAAAATAAGGGGAGCTAAAAAACAAAAAGGAAAACAATTTTTCATAGTTATGGACAAAGAATCACAGAATAATCTTTGAAAATTATAAAAATATATTATTTAAAAGATTTTACTCATTTATTTGAGAGGTAGAGTAACAGACAGAGATAGGGAGAGACACAGAATAAGGTCTTTCATCTGTTGATTCACTCACTCCCCAAATGGACACAATGACCAGAGCTGAGCTTATCTGAAGCCAAAAGCCAGCAACTTCTTCCAATCTCCCATATGGGTACAGGGGAGAGTACTTGGTATTTGGGCCATATTCTACTGCTTTTCCAGGCAATAAGCAGAGAGCTGGATCAGAATTTGAGAAGCTCAGACATGACCTGGCACCCATATGGGTTACTGGTGCCACAGGTGGAGACAATCTGCTATGCCATGGGGTTGGCTGCATAAAATATGTGTATAACTACTTATTTATGCAAAGTAACAGTGACTAGCAAAAAAATCGAAGGAATATTTCTTTTTGACATATTCTTCGAATAACCAAAGCATCAGCCATTAATGATTTTTACCTCCTTTATTCTGTTTTTCCATTTCGTAGCTACTCTGACTACTTCCCTTCACCACCATGTCTTCTCCTCAACCATTACATGAAGTCTATTTAGAGGAAGTTAGTTCTGCCAACTTCGGCCATTGTAGTGTGATACAGGAATTTTGTCAAACCCCACCTAATATTTTGAGGATTCAGACTATCTTAGTAAAAACTGCCACTTAGCAGTAATAGCTAAAATGAACATTACATACATTTCTGGGCAGTTTAACATTGAAAATATGTCAGAAAGTTGGAATTATTTCAGGAAGGAGAGACAAGACAAAACTGAAACTTCACTTAAGAAATATTAAGACAAATATATATTGGGTAATTCAAAAAGTTAATGATAAGGGCTGGCACTATGGCATAGCGGGTAAAGCTGCCACCTTCAGTGCCAGCATCCCATATGAGTGCCAGCTGGAGAACCAGCTCCTCCACTTCCAATCCACCTCTCTGCTATAGCCTGAGAAAGCAGTGGAAGATGGGCCACTTGGGCCTCTGCACCCACGTGGACTACCCAGAAGACGCTCCTGGCTCCTGGCTTTGGATCAGCGCAGCTCTGTTATTGTAGCCATCTGGGAAATGAATCAACAGATGGAAGACCTCTCTCTCTCTCTCTCTGCCTCTACTTCTGTGTAACTGTCTTTCAAATAAAATGAATAAGTCTTTTAAAAATTTAATGATAAATGGAATTAAAAGATAAGTTTATTTTGATGCTAAAATTTTTATATTAAAAGCAAGAAATCACATTGTCAACAATGCTAGATGTCTATGATCAAAAGATGAAAGCTCAAAAATTTCAACATCCATCCATTTCAAGCAGGACTCAAGTATGGAAACAGAGCATCAAAGGAATGGGAGAAATAGCTATTGCTCCCTTAATATCAATATTAATAGGGGAATTCTTAAAAGAAATGGAAATCTATCTGATTATAATTGTAACAAAAATTGTTACTGAAATAACATGATATCGAATTCTGTGTATCACTCTCATAATTGGACTTTGAAATTGGAATATTATCAATTCCTCTAGAATGTGAGATAAGATACTTTGCCATAAATATCTCTGTATAGTATTTGATGTAAGATAGATTTGCATGAGAAATTTACAACATACTTTTGGAATTCTTGTTTGAATTCAGAGCCCAGCAAGATTTTACTAAAGATTATTGCATAGATAGAGGTAATAGACTTATTTCTTGCAATTGGCTGTATCATTATCATGAATAAGTACCCTTATTAATTCATTGCTGAGCTTCTGCTACATGTTACACTCAGCATGGAAAGCATTGTGTTCTTTAAGTTGTCACATACTCAGCCTTTGGTAGGAGACCATGTCTTTAACAACTACTATTTCATTTTTGCTTTTAACGTTCAGTTCATCTGGATTTGTCTTATTTTGCATTTTAAAGTGAGAAGATGATATCTGAAACAGTTTTTGTCTAACTCACACTACTTGCTGATTAATCCTAGTTTCTGTTGCATCATTTACCAGGTTTATCATTACTGAGTTCTTACATTCCCTAGGACATTTTTCCAGGATTATTTATTTTGCTCTTTGATTTGTTGACTCTGCCACTGATATTAAACATTGTCACTTTATTATACATTTTTATATCTGATATGGAAAATGTTCTGGTTAATTCGTTTTTCTGCCAAATTGTTTGCAACTGATTTTTATCAAAGGTGCCAAGGACATGCATTGGATAAAGATGATCATTTCAGTAAATGGTGATGGCCAAACTGGATACCCATAGGTATAAGAATGAAATTAGACCCCTACCTTTTACCATATTAAAAAGAAGAAAACTGAAGATGGGTCAAATACCCCAATGATGTCTGTGAGTCCAGACACATTGTAAGTTCATTTTTAGATAGTTAAATGATTGATGTACAGATATTAATTCTTTTATTGGCTGGCACTATGACATACCAGGTTAAGCCTCCACTTGCAGTGCTGGCAACTGATATGGGTGCCAGTTAAAGTCCAGGCTGCTGCACTTCTGATTCAGCTTCCTGATGATGCCGCTGAGAGGGCAGTGGAAGATGACTCAGATGCTTGGGCCCCTGCAACCACATGGGGGACCCAGGTGATACTCCTGACATCTGGCTTTGATCTGGCCCAGTCCTAGCCATTGTGGCCAGTTGAGGAGTAAACCAGCAGATGGAAGACTTCTCTTTCTCTGTGACTCTCTCTCTTTCTGTAACGCTGCCTTTAAAATAAATAAATAAATATTTTTAATCTGAAGCTGTTTTCAACCTCTAAGTATTCTTGGAAAGAATTGGTGTATTGATGATGTTAAGTCCTCCACAAATCAAAAATTGATATATCTCTTTATTCATTCCAAAGTTTTACTTGCAAAGAAATTTTTTATTTCCCTAGTATATTTCCTTGACTCTTTACATGTTTATTGCTTATTAAGAGATTACCCTATTTTTTTACTGCTTAAGGATGTAATAGAGGGAAGATATAGATATTTTTGAAAGCATTAATATTCTATGTAATGGCTGAATTATCTTACTAATGCTATGAATTTCATTTTTTTATTTTGCATTTTCTCATTTGAAGCAGACAACGATTCTTTTCTCCTCCTCTTTAATAATTACACTACTTATTTTTCTTTCTTTCTTTCTTTCTTTCTTTCTTTCTTTCTTTCTTTCTTTCTTTCTTTCTTTCTTTCTTTTGTTTTTTTTGAGAGGCAGAGTGGATAGTGAGAGAGAGAGAGAGAGACAGGAAGAAAGGTCTTAATTTTGCCATTGGTTCACCCTCCAATGGTCGCCGGCGGCTGGCGTACTGCGGCCAGCACACCGTGCAGATCCGAAGCCAGGAACCATGTGCTTCTCCTGGTCTCCCATGGGGTGCAGGACCCAAGCACTTGGGCCATCCTCCACTGCAATCCCTGACCACAAGCAGAGAGCTGGCCTGGAAGAGGGGCAACCAGGACAGAATCCAGCGCCCCGACCGGGACTAGAACCCAGTGTGCTGGCGCCGCAAGGCAGAGGATTAGCCTAATGAGTTGCGGCACTGGCCTATACACTACTTATTTTTCTTACACTTATAATTGCAGAGCAATGTTAAATAATACTCAGATCAATGTTAATAAAATAGTGAAAGTTGCGATGGATTTTAGTACAAATGTTACCCATGATTCAGTCTAGGAGATATTGAGATCAACAGTCTTGATCCATAGTTCCTGGATTTGAATTACTTGTGCCATTTACTAGTAGTGTGATGCTAATTGTATAATTTAACCTCCTCAACTCTGAAAATAACCTCACCTGTAAAACAGGTTAATAGCACATATGCCAAGATTTATTATGAAAAGAAAAATATAACATTTTATTACAAGATGGTAATTTCTGTATATGTTAATAACAATTATTAAATAATATATTTTTAAAATTTTATTTAAGGTATATCAATTTCTTGTATTTCCTATGTACAGATTTAGGAACATAGTGATACTTCCTACCCAACTGCCCACACTCACACCATTCTTCCTCCTCCCTCTCCTATTTGCACTCTTAATTTTTTTTTAAAAGAAACCTATTTTCAGCTTGCTTTATACTCATAAGATTAACTCTAAAGACTTCAATAAAATGAAGAAAAAAATACTGTTGCTCAACAGTAGAAACAAGGATTATAAATGATCATTGAATCTCAAAATGTCAATTCCACTCCAATATATTATATTTTAGGTACTCTATCAGTTACCACAGGTCAGAGAAAACCTATGAGAACTGTCTTTTTTGGGACTGGCTTATTTCACTGTGTAAAATGGTTTCCAGTTGCATCCATTTAGTTGCAAAAGAGGATTTAATTTTTTTTTTTTTACCATTTAGTAGTATTCCATACTATATATATATAAAACATAGTTTCTTTTTCCACATTAGTTGATGGAAATATGAGTTGATTCTGTATCTCAGCTATTATGAATTGAGATGCAATGGATATGGGGGTACAGAAGACTCTTTCATATGCCGATTTCAATTCCTCTGTGTAAATTTCCAGGAGTGGGATTGTCGGGAAAGATGTTAGGTCTATTTTCAGATTTCTGAGCTATCCCATATTGTCTTCCACAAAGGCTGCACCAGTTTACATTCCCACCAACAGTGGATTAGGGTACCTTTCCTCCCATATCTTCACCAACATTTATTGTTTGTTGATTTCTGTATGAGAGCCATTCTGACTGGGGTGAGGTGAAACTTCATTGTGGTTTTTATTTGTAATTACCTGATGCCTACTGATCCTGAGCTTTTTTCATCTGTCTGTTGGCTGTTTGAATTACCTCTTTAAAAAAAAAAGATTTACTTATTTATTTGAAAGGCAGAGTTACAGAGAGGCAGAAGAAGAAAGAGAGAGAGAAGTCTTCATCTGCTTGTTCTCTCCCCCAGATTGTTGCAACATCTAGAGCTATGCCAATCCGAAGCCTGGATCCAGGAGATTCTTCTGAGTCTCCCATGTGGATGCAAAGGCCCAAGTATTTGGGCCATCTTCTGCTGCTTTCCCTGACTATAGTAGAGAGCTGGATTTGAAGTGGAATAGCCAGGACTCCAACTGGCACCCAAATGGGATGCTAGCACTGCAGGCGGTGGCTTTACCTGCTATGCCACAGCACCAGCTCCTTGAATTACCTCTTTTAAACTTGCCTGTTCAAGTCCTTTGCCTGTTTCCTAATCAGGTTGTTTATTTTGTTGTTGTTGGTTTTCTTGAGCTCTACAGAGTCTGGATATTAACCCTTTAGCAGTTGCATAGTTAGCAAATATTTTCTCCCACTCTGTCAGTTGCCTCTTCACTTTACTGAGAGTTTCTTTTGCTGTGCAAAAGTTTCATGGCTTCATGTAATCGGATTTTTCAATTTTGACTTTGCATGTGCTTCTAGGATCTAGTTCAAGATGTCTTTGCCTATGCCAATGTCTTGCTTACTTTCTCCAATGTTCTCTTATAATTTTATGGCATTGGGTCATAGATTTACTTGTTTGATCCATTTTCAACATATTTTTGTGTAAGTCGTAAGGTAGGGATCTTGCTTCATAGTGCTGCATGCAGAAATCCAGTTTTCTCAGCACCATTTGTTGAAGAGACTGTCCTTGCTCTAGGGATTGATTTTAGCTCCTGTGTCAAATATAAGTTTGTTATATATAAGTGGATTCATTTCTGGAGTTTTTATTGTGTTCCAGTGGTCCACACATTGGTATTTTGCCAGCATACAAGCTGTTTTGATTATAGCTGCCCTGTAGTATGTCTTGAAATCAGGTGTTGTGTTGCTTCTGGCTTTGTTTTTGTTGTATAAAATTGCTTTAGCTATTCAGGGTCTCCTGTGTTCCGATATAAATTTCAATATAATTTTTTCAACATCTAAGAAGAAGGTTGGTGTTTTGATGGGATTGCATTGAATCTGTAAATGGCTTTCATTAGTATGAATATTTTGATGATATTATTTCTTCCAATCCATGAACATGGAGGATTTTTCCATTTTTTGTGTCTTCTCCTATTTCTTGTATTCATGTTTTATATTGTTATTCATTCATTTCATTCAATTATTAATTCAATCATATAATTATTAAATTAATTATTTTGTTTAATTGATTTATTTAATTATTCATTAAATTAATGTTTTATAATGTTTTAGAATAATCATAGAGATCTTTGACATCCTTGGTTAAATTTATTCCAAGATATTTAAATTTTTGTAGCTATCATGAGTGGAATAATCTTAAAAGTTTGCTCTCAGTAATGACATTATCTGTATATACACAGGCTATTGATTTTGTGTGGTAATTTTATATCCATCTACTTTTGAACTCTTTTATGAGATTGTGAAGTCTATAAGTAGAGTCTTTTAATTCCTCTATGCATAGAATCATGTTATCTGCAAATAGGGATAGTTTGACTTTCTCTTTTCCAATTTGCATCTATTTAATTTCTTTTTCTTGCCTCATGGCTCTGGCTAAAACTTCCAATGCTATACTGAATAGCAATGGTGAGAGTGGACATCCTTTTCTGGTTCCAGATCGTAGTGGGAATGATTCCAACTTTCCCCCTTAATAAGATGCTGGATGTCGGGATGTCATAAATTGCCTTGATTGTGTTGAAGAATCTTTTTTCTATACCAAATTTGCTTAATATTTTCATCATGAAAGGATTTTCTATTTTATCAAATGTTTTCTCTGCATCTATTGAAAAAGTTATATCGTTTTTGTTCTTCAATTCGTTAATGTAATCTATCACATTTATTGATATGTGAATGTTGAATAATCCCTACATAGCAGGGACAAATCCACTTGGTCTGTGTGAATGATTTTTCTGATGTGTTGTTGGATATCATTAGCTACTTTTTGTGGAGGATTTCTCCATCTATGTTGATCAGGATATTCTCTTTCTAAGGTTTTTTTTTTTTTTTAATCTGTTTTAGGAATTAAGGTGCTCCTTAGGCTTCATAGAAGGGGTTTGAGAGGAATCCTTCTATTTCTTTTTTTTAACTTTATTTATTTATTTATTTTTTATTTTTTAACAGGCAGAGTGGACAGTGAGAGAGAGAGACAGAGAGAAAGGTCTTCCTTTTGCTGTTGGTTCATCCTCCAATATGCGCCGTGGCTGGTGCGCTGCAGCTGGCGCACTGTGCTGATCTGATGGCAGGAGCCAGGTGCTTCTCCTGGCTCCTGGCCCTGCACTCCCATGGGGTGTAGGGCCCAAGCACTTGGGCCATCCTCCACTGCACTCCCGGACCACAGCAGAGAGCTGACCTGAAAAAGGGGCAACCGGGACAGAGTCCGGCGCCCCGACCGGGACTAGAACCCGGTGTGCTGGCGCCACAAGGGGGAGGATTAGCCTAGTAAGGCATGGCGCTGGCCCCTTCTATTTCAATTGTTTTGAATAGCTTGAGAAGAATTGGAATTAGTTCGTTAAATATCTGGTACAATTCAGCAATGAAGCCATCTATTCCTGGGCTTTTCTTTGTTAAGAGGTCTTATTACTGACTCAATCTCTGCCTTGGTTTTTTTATCTGTTTAGGTTTTCTATGTCTTCCTGACTCAATTATAGTAGATTGCATGTGTCCAAAAATTTTCTGATTTGTTAGCATATAGCTCTTTGTAGTAATTCCTGATGATTATTTATATTTCTGTGGGATGTGTATTTACATTTCCTTTTCATCTTTGATTCTATTTATTTGGATCTCATTTTTGGTTAGTTGAACTGATATTTTGTATTTTTTATTTCTTCTCTAATTTTATTATGTCTTTCCTCCTACTAATTTTGGGTTTGGCTTGTTATATTTCTAAGTCATTGAAATGCATTGATAGTTCATTTATTCACTGCCTTTCCAATTTCTGGTAATAGGCATCAATTGTTATAAACTTCCGTCTTAACACTGCTTTTGCTGTATCAATCCCATATGTTTTGATGTGTTTTATTGTTATCTTCATCATTTCCAAAATTTTTTTATTTGTCTTTTAATTTCTTCTCTGACCAACTGTTATTCAGGAGCATGTTGTTCAGTTTCCATGTATCTACATATGTTCTAGAGATTCTTGAGTTCTTAATTTTCAGCTTCACTCCATTGTGGTCAGCAAAGGTATTTGATATGATTTCAATTTTTTGAATTTGCTGAGACTTGCTTTATTTATATTCTGCAACTGTGAGGTAGAAGGTTCTGTAGATGCTAGTTAGGTCCATTAGGTCCTTAGTTTAGATTAGCTCTGTTGTTTATTTGTTGATTTTCTGTTTAGATGATCTATCCATTGATGAATGTGGGGTGTTGAAGTCCTCCATCACTATTGTATCAGAGGCTATGTCTCCCCTTAGATCCATTGACATTGGTTTATATAGCCAGGTGCCCTGGTTTGGGTGCATATGCATTATTATAATCACATATTCCTGTCAGATTGATCTCTTAATCATTACATTATGCTTTGTTTGTCTCTTTTAACAGTTTTTTTTTTAAAACTATCTTGTCTGATGTTAGGATGACTACATCTGCTCTTCTTTGGTTTCCATTAGCAAGTAATGTCTTTTTCCAACCTTTCACTTTCATTCAGTGTGTAATTTTGTTGTAGAGGTGAGTTTTGTTGTAGTCAGCAAATAGATGGGTATTGTTTTTTAATCAATTCAGCCAGCCTGTATTTTTATTAACTTTTATTTAATAAATATAAATTTCCAAAGTACAACTTTTGGATTATAGTGGCTTTTTCCCCCCATAACCTCCCTCCTACCCACAACCATCCCATCTCCCACTCCCTCTCCCATCCCATTCTTCATCAAGATTCATTTTCAATTATATTTATATAAGAAGATCAATTTAGTATGTACTAAGTAAAGATT
Organism: Sylvilagus floridanus; assembly: GCA_949820135.1. NCBI lineage: Eukaryota > Metazoa > Chordata > Mammalia > Lagomorpha > Leporidae > Sylvilagus > Sylvilagus floridanus. The sequence goes on along the minus strand of OX463227.1, from coordinate 71,727,070 downwards.
TCAACAGTTTGCACCCACACAGAAACACAAAGTGTAAAGTACTGTTTGAGTACTATTGTGCTAATTCACATAGTACAACACATCAAGGACAGAGATCCTACATGGGGAGTAAGTGCACAGTGATTCCTGATGTTGATTTAACAATTGATATTCTTATTATGGCGTCAGTAATCTCCCGAGGCTCTTGTCATAAGTTGCCAAGGCTATGGAAGCCTTTAGATTTCGCCAACTCCGATCTTATTTAGACAAGGTCATAGTCAAAGTGGAAATTCTCTCCTCCCTCTAGAGAAGGGTACCTTCTTCTTTGATGGCTCGTTCTTTCTACTGGGATCTCACTCGCAGATATCTTTCATTTAGGGTTTTGTTTGTTTGTTTGTTTGTTTTGCCAGAGTGTCTTGGCTTTCCATGCCTGAAATACTCTCATGGGCTTTTTAGCCAGATCCAAATGCCTTAAGGGCTGATTCTGAGGCCAGTATGCTTTTTAAAGCCTGTATATTTTAATTGGAGAGTTTATGCCATTCACATTCAAGGTTACTATCAATAAATGATGACTTGCCCCTACCATTTTCCTGTAAACATTCCTATTGTTTGCTTTTGATTTCCTTTTTTACATTTATTGGGAGATTTTCTTACTTCACATTCTTTTGTAATAATGTCTAATTTTCTTTGTTTTGGTTTCTAGCATACCCTTAAGCATCTTTTGTAAGACTGGATGAGTGGTGACAAATTCTTTCAATTTCTATTATGCAAGGTCTTTATTTAACCTTTGTTCATATATGAGAAGTTTGTAAAGTACAATATCCTGACTTGACAATTTTTTTTTTTATTTTAAGACTTGGACTATGTCTCTATTCTTTTCTAGCTTGTAGGGTTTCTGATGAGAAGTCAGCTATGAGTCTAAATGGAGATCCTCTGAAAGTAATCTGGCATTTCTCTCATGCACATTTTGGAATCTTTTCTTTATGCTTTTCTGTGGAAAGTTTGACTACAATATGTCATGGTGAAGATTTTTTCTGGTCATGTCTATAAGGAGTTCTATGTGCCTTGTGTACTCGGATGTCCCTTTCTTTTTCCAAATTAGGAAGGTTTTCTATAATTATTTAACTGAATAGGCCTTCTAATCCACTGTCTCTTTCCACACCTTCAGGAAATCCTAAGACCTCTATGCTAGGTCTTTTGATAATATCCCATAAATCTAAACTGGTGTCTTTAATTTTTCTAATTTTTTTTTATCTGACTGAAAAATTTCCAAAGATTTGTCTTCTAGCTCAGATATTCTTTCTTCTGCCACACAAAGTCTATTGTTAAGACATTCCACTGTATTTTTTGTTTGACATATTGAACCCTACATTTATAATTTTTGAGTTTGATTTCTCTTTGTTATCTCAATTTCTTTTTTTATTTTTCCCAAAGAAATCTTTTATTTAATGAATACAAAATTCATAAGTACAACTTTACAAATATAGTTATCCTTTCTACCATACCCGCCCTCCCACCCACACTGCCACCACACCTCCTCCTTCCTCTCCCCTTTCCAATAATCATGGGAAAATTTTTCTTTCATGTCATGTATGGATTTCCTTAATTCATGAATATTTCTCATTGCTTATGAGTAATCCTATGGTTAATTTTTTGAATTATGTTTCAAGCATTTCAACAATCTTTAAATCAGAGATTGTCAAAACTTTTTTGTAAAAGACAAGAAAATAAATATTCTTCCCTTTGCCTGCAGTACAGTCAGTGACAATGCTTCAGCACTGATGTTGTAGTGTGAAAGCAGATATTGAGAATACACAAATGAATGTGCATGCTTGTGGCTTTCAACAACATTATTTATAAAATCTGGTTACAAATAACATTAGACTGATTATTGCTTTGAGCACTTAAACTTGTCCTTACTTTTGCTTATTTAAATTGTATGAAGTTTCATACAATTCTTTTGTTGTTTATGTTTACTTTAATTGTATTTCTTAAACGATTACATTTATATACATGCTGACCTTTGGAAGTAAAAGAAGGAATAAGATTGTCTATTGACTACTCATTTTATGATTAAGAAAGTTTGAGTAATTTACAACTGAAGACCCACAAATGTTCAGTAAACATGAACATATGCTTCAAATCACTAGAAATCAAATAAATAAATATTTCAAAAGTGCTTCTATATTTAGATTTTAATTTTATTTATATTCTTATCAAGCTGCCAAAAATGAAAATCATTATCAGTTATATATGTAGATGACTGTGTTACGAATGTTACGAACTAAGGAATTGACTTGCTGATGAAAAATTAAAAGGAGCTAAACATATATTCTTTCTGGAGAGTAAATGTTGCATGTCAAAGTCTTGAAATATATACCAGCAAAACATAGCAATTTCTTGGTAGGAATTAAAGGAAATAACCATAAGAATCCAAAGGTATATTTTTTCAAATATTTTTTATTATGGTCTAATATTTAATAGTAAATAATAACAAATGTACATAATATTAATATCAATCAAATTGGATGAGTCTAGAGGTATTTGTTTCTTCTAATGGTGGATTGGAAATGCAAACCAAATATTCTAAAATGAGGCAATGATCAAACAAACAGAAAATATAGTAAAGTATAAAACACCATAAAGTGTTCACATACTTAAGAAGATACTAGATTATCAGGAGAAAAGTGTAAGAGTTAAAAGAGGCAGGTCTCAACCACACAATGACTGTGGAAAGAAGCTAAATTGTTAACTGAGTTTTTGGTAGAATATCAAACAGAGATTGAAGTTAAGTCTTTGTGGAAGAGATATCCCCTGCTCTGGCCAACATCTTTGAACTGCTGCTTTCTGGAAAATGAATATAAAATATATTTGGAGTGTCCATCTAAATTGTCTCCAAAATCTCAAGTCTTGGTCTCAGACATCACTGTATGCACAGAAAGAAATGAAATTTCCATCTAAAAAATATTGTTTTCCTGGGTCTCAAATTACTGCTAAAAGTAATATTTTCAAATATATATATATACAGTGAACCAAAAACAGCAAAGTATACAGTTGGCCTAGACAATATCAACTACATTTAGAAGAAATAAAATGAAATAGAAATAAATCATTGGGACTCCAGATAATTAAATTGTTATTGATACTATATTTATGAAGGTAAGGGTTAAGCTTAAAATTTTCAGTATAATCTGGAGAAATCAACTTGAAATGAAAATAATGTATCAATTTGATATTGAGATATTGATAAAGAATGGGCTTACTATGAAATATTTTGGTTTGATAAATTAACTGTAGGATAAGTTATTAGAATTTATCAGAAATAAAATATATAAGGAGAGTCATATGGAAAATTCAGCAAGTGGTAAGAGACTGAATCATGGGAATATTTATCATGTTTGAGGACCATAAGAGGAAAGAAAACTGCAGACAGTATTTTGAAGTGACAATAATTGAAAATTTCCAAAAACCACTGAAATACTTTGGTCCACTGCTTTAAGAATCCTGAAAATCCAAAAGCAATGTAAACATGTTTTTAATACTCTATGCTTAGACATATAATAATAAAACTAGTGAAAAATTAATAATATAAAAAAGGTTAAACTCACTGTATTCTATCATTGAGATCCCTGTTTAGCATAAGGAGCACAGGTATTATTCTAAAAAATGATCATATTCTGTGGAAACACCCATAATACCTGTTCAAGGACAAAAATGCCTTAAGGGCCAGTGCTATAGTGTGGTAGGCTAAGCCTCTACCTGCATCATTAGTATCCCATATGAGCACAGGTTTGAGTCATGGCTGCTCCTCTTCCAGTCCAACTCTCTGCTATGGTCTGGGGAAGCAGTAGAAGATGGCCCAAATTCTTGGGCCTCTGCACTTGTGTGGGAGACCCAGAAGTTCCTCGCTCCTGGCTTTGAATTGGCCCAGCTCCAGCCGTTATGGCCATTTAGGGAGTGAGCCAGCAGATGGAAGGCCTTTCTCTCTCTCTGTAACTCTATCTCTCAAATAAATAAATACAATGTTTTAAAAAGCCTTAATTTTTTTTACTTTCTTATTTATTTCTTTACATGTCTTTTAAAGAGAAATGAGAGAGACTGAGATAGAACAAGATCTTCCATCCACTGGCTGACTTCCTAAATGCTGGACCTGACTGAAACCCATAGCTGGCAACTCAGTCTGGGTGTTCCAGGTGGAAGGAAAGGACCCAATTACTTGGACCATCACCTGTCGCCTCCCAGAGTATACACTAGCAGGAAGGTGGAATTGGTACTAGAGCTAGGGCTTGAACCTTGACACTCAATAGGGGATGCACATGCCCCAAATGATGTCTCAATTGCTGCACCAAATGCCTGCCCTATCAGTATTTTTAAAATGTGTACATGTGTATAGAGAAGTATCTCGAATACATAATAATAAACCTGTTCATTATGTACTTATTCTTACATATTTCATAATTTTCCTATAATTATTATATTTTCATACTATAATTTGAAAATCAAGGTCAAAACACAACACTCAGTGATGGTGAGATAGTACTACAATAGTACTCGCATGCCTTGATGTTAGGATTGTATTTTAAAACAAACTAAGTGGGGAACTTCATTGTATCTATCAAAATCTGTACCCATAGTTATGCCCATTATGTAAGAATTTAATGTAGGGATATTTACCCTAAGGAAATAGAGATTTCCAGAAAGACTTATGTAATACACATAGTTTCTGGATTTGCAAGTGCTTTGCATAGAAAAATCTCATTCTCTGGATCCCTTCAGGTTTCAGGTGATGTATCTCCCAATCAGCATGATCTTCCTTCATTAGCCACAAGTGGTTTATAATCCCAATAGATATTTTAAAATATAATTTAGACTTTATTTTAAAGTAGCTTCTTGTTTATAAATTTCTCTATATTTAATATTCTTTACTTGTTTTCTGTTTACTTTTTAAATTCTTTGGCTAACTTCTCAAGTTGCTATTTTCTTTTGTTTCTTCTAATAATTGAAAGAATCCATAAACTTCATTTTGAATAGAGATTTGAATAAATATTTTTTACATTCAGTGTTCTCCTTTCTGTTGTTTATAAAGGAATGTATTAAAATGCTAGATTACCAGGGTCACAGCAAATGCGTGATAATTACAGCACAATTCTCATCAAATCTCACATTAATGTATTAATACAAAGAGAACAGATTCAATGTAGTTTGTAGACACAATTCTTAGATTGTAATGATAATTCCCTCCCTTTCTCTCCCTCCTTCCTCTCCTCACCTTTCCTTTTTCTCCTCTCCTCTATGCTCTTCTCTCCTCCATTCTTTCCTCCCTCCCTCCCTCTCCCCCTCTCTCCCTCCCTCCCTCCTTTCCTTCCTTTTTTTGTTACTTTTAAATGAATTTTAATGGTAGTTTATTTTAATGATGAGTTTTTCTGCTAAGGCAACAATATGTTCATGGTAGATAAGTGAAACAAAAAAACCTAGGAAGGTGAAATAAATCATTATAATCCTATCCACTCATATATAAATATATGTTCACATGCATATATAGTAGGGGATTTCTTTTGCTTAAAATTGGGATAATAATCTATTTGTAATTTTCCTTTGAAAAAAAGATTTATTTATTTGACAGAGTTACAGAGAAACAAAGATAGACACAGAGAAAGATATCTTCTGTCCACTGATTTACTCCCCAATTGGCCACAACAGCCAGAGATAGACCATGGTGAAGGCTAGAGCCAGGAGTTTCATCCAGGTCTCCTACATGGATGACCAGGGCCTGAGTACTTGGGCCACCTTCCTCTGCCTTTCCAGGTGCATTAGCAGGGAGCTAATGATGTGAAGCAGCTTGGACACAAACCAGTGCCCGCATGGGATGCTGGCTTCATAGGCAGTGGCTTCTCTGGCTATGACACAATGTCAGCCCTCTATTTGTAGTTTTGCAAACCAACTCTTTTCCATGTTCTGCTAAAATATTTTTAGATATAATAATAACTTTTTGATAAAGAATAGTATTATTGTAGGAGAAATGCAAAGACTATAAACAAACATACAGTGAATGTAATTTCCCCTTTCCCTATTGCCAGAGTTCTCCACCTGCCCTTGCTAGAGGTGATCACTGTTTCCCATTTTGCCGTTGTCTTTGCAGATATTCCTTTATAAAAGCTAACATGTTGTTTCCTCTCCTTCCTCATCAGAATACATGTTGTTTTTGTGCTATTTGTGCTCATATCTGTGAGTCACTTTTCTAAATCTAATTCAGTTAATTGTGATGTTGGAGATTTTTCCTACATTATGGCAATGGGCAGTTGACCCTTGTTTTTAGTATATCTTTTCATTTTGTGTTCTTTCTTTTATAGGTATTTGTCTTAGTCCATTGTTTGCTGTTGTATCAGAATACCTGAGATTGTGTAATTTCTAAATAACAAAGATTAGTTTCTTATAGTCCTTGAGGGTAGACAGTCTAAGATCAAGAAGATTACATCTGGCCAGGACGTTCATGCTGTGTCATCCAATGGCAGGGCGTGGGAAGGCAAGAAAGCATGATATCACAAAAGGGGATTGAACTTACTTTTGTGAGAAACCACTCTAACAATAAGGACATTAGTCTGCTTATGAGGACTGAGACTCAAAGCATAATACTCTTTATATATATATATATATATATATATATATATATATATATATATAAAGCTTTTATTTAAAGAATATAAATTTCCAAAGTACAGCTTATGGATTACAATGGCTCCCTCCCCCCACAACTTCCCTCCCTCCCGCTACCCTCCCCTTTCCCGCTCCCTCTCCCCTTGCATTCACATCAAGATTCATTTTCAATTCTCTTTATACACAGAAGATCAGTTTAGTACATATTACGTAAAGATTTCAACAGTTTGCCCTTACATAGAGACACAAAGTGAAAATACTGTTGGAGTACTAGTTATAGTATGAATTCACAATGTACAGCACATTAAGGAAAGAGATCCTACATGATTTTTTAAAAAAATTGATTAATTATCTATGCAATTTCCAATTTAACACCAAGATTTTTTAATCATTTTCAATTATCTTTATATGCAGAAGATCAATTCAGTATATACTATGTAAAGATTTCATCAGTTTGCACCCACACAGAAACACAAAGTGTAAAAATACTGTTTCAGTACTAGTAATAGCATTATTTCACATTGGATAACACATTAAGGACAGATCCCTCATGAGACGTAAGTACACAGTGACTCCTGATGTTGATTTAACAATTTGACACTCTTGTTTATGGAGTCAGTAATCTCCCTAGGCTCTAGTCATGAGTTGCCGAGGCTATGGAAGTCTTTAGGGTTCGCCGACTTCGATCTTATTCCGACAGGGTCATAGTCAAAGTGGAAGTCCTCTCCTCCCTTCAGAGAAAGGTACCTCCTTCTTTGATGGCCCCATTCTTTCCACTGGGATCTCACTCACAGAGATCTTTCATTTAGGTCTTTTGTTTTGCTCTGTTTTGTTTTTCAGAGTGTTTTAGCTTTCCATGCCTAAAATATTCTCATGGGCTCTTGAGCCAGATCCGAATGCCTCAAGGGCTGATTCTGAGGCCAGAGTGCTATTTAGGACATCTGCCATTCTATGAGTCTGCTGTGTATCCCGCTTCCCAATATCCTATTGAATGGGGAAAAGTTGGAAGCATTTCCACTGAGATCTGGTTCCAGACAGGGATGCCCACTCTCACCACTGCTATTCAATATAGTGCTGGATGTCTTAGCCAGAGCTATTAGGCAAGAAAAAGAAATTAAAGGGTTACAAATTGGGAAGGAAGAACTCAAACTATCCCTCTTTGCAGACGACATGATTCTCTATTTAGGGGACCCAAAGAACTCTACTAAGAGACTATTGGAACTCATAGAAAAGTTTGGCAAAGTAGCAGGATATAAAATCAATGCACAAAAATCAACAGCCTTTGTATACACAGGCAATGCCACGGCTGAAAAAGAACTGCTAAGATCAATCCCATTCACAATAGCTACAAAAACAATCAAATACCTTGGAATAAACTTAACCAAGGACATTAAAGATCTCTACGATGAAAATTACAAAACCATAAAGAAAGAAATAGAAGAGGATACCAAAAAATGGAGAAATCTTCCATGCTCATGGATTGGAAGAATCAATATCATCAAAATGTTCATTCTGCCAAAAGCAATTTACAGATTCAATGCAATACCAATCAAGATACCGAGGACATTCTTCTCAGATCTGGAAAAAATGATGTTGACATTCATATGGAGACACAGGAGACCTCGAATAGCTTAAGCAATCTTGTACAACAAAAACAAAGCCGGAGGCATCACAATACCAGATTTCAGGACATACTACAGGGCATTAGTTATCAAAACAGCATGGTACTGGTACAGAAACAGATGGATAGACCAATGGAACAGAATAGAAACACCAGAAATCAATCCAAACATCTACAGCCAACTTATTTGATCAAGGATCCAAAACCAATCCCTGGAGTAAGGACAGTCTGTTTAATAAAAGCATAACACTCTTAAAAGTTCCTCTACCTAATACTGTTGCATTGGAGATTAAGTTTCCAATGCATTAATTTAGGAAGTCACATTGGAACAATAAAAACATTTCAGTGATACATTTGGGAGCCTGAAGTAACAAGTTCATAGGAATAAGTTCATAATTCCTTTTGCCAGGAGAGTTTTATATTTTCCTTGCTTTAATTTGTTGTTTTTGTTATTTGAGGGGATACTGAATTGTATTCCTTTTTTTAAAACTTATATTTTTATCACCACACCTTTTCCAGAAACGGGTGAACTATAATTCAAGCTATGTAACTAATATTATTGTACTATAGAAGAATTGCTTTTACCAAATGTTCATCATTAGGATATTGAAGTAAGCCTTGCTGCAAAATGATGCTGTATCAAATGTTAAAAATGTGTTTTATTGACACCTAAAAATGCTTATGGTATTTTTCTGAGAAAAAAAGCAAGTCACAAAGTACTGTGTTTACTGACATGACATAATACAGAATTGTTTATGTCAAACCATATATGCCCATATCCATACATTCCTAAGTTTGCCCCATCTACATATCCTGATGTATCTTACTAGCATATTTTTGTGCTTCCTATATATACCCATAGCAATATAAACATAGAGAAAGTGTTGGAAGGAAGTGATAATCTGTGAATAGTGTATCTTATATGAGTTTTATAATCTCTCAATTATGTTTGGATTGCCCATACATACATACATGATTTTATCAAAAAACTAATGTTCCTAAAAGACACATGAAAAATTTTATATTAAATAATTATGTCCAGAGTGCCAGAGACTAAAACTCAGGCAATATGTTAACATGCAATTAGTATATATTTTTCCAACTACATCTAGATTTACCTCTAATTTTAAAGTTATACATGGCAACAAATCAACATTTCTAATATCATTCAATAAGGCTGTAATTTCTGTTTACAGACAAGGCACTAAAGTTTGAAGCCAATTTTACATATTGTACTTAACAGTGAATGTATCATTTTATCCTATTTTCTTGTCAATTGCTGTTTTAGAAATAGCTCTAAACAGAAAACTTCATAGAGAATGTAAAAATCATGATTTGTTTTTAGATTACATGGTATCTTTAAATACTAGTAAATAATGTTTATGCACTAAATTAGGAAAACTTTAAGTTTGTTGATAACATATATATGTTTGCTCTGCAGTTCTCAAACAGGAAAGTCATGAAGGTTGTATATAGAAGTTGGTTAATAAATATTCAGGCTCGGTTTACTGGGACCTTTTTTATACTACAAGAACTCTTCTGTAATGATGAGCTACTTGTAACATCAAAGCATAAAATATATTATCTCTTCCCCCCATAGCCCATGACCTAAAAGCTTTCTTTTTATCTTTATATGAAAGAAAAACATACTTTTCACAAAGGCCTCAGTAGATCATGAACGTTCTGTGCATCATGTAAAATGGGCTGTGGATTAAGTCTACCATTTTTGCTTTGTCCAGGTGTTTTGTTCCCCCCTCCTCCCATTTATACTTATTATAACTTTTTTAGAGAATAAGAGAAAGGAACTTTGTTTTAAATGAATTATGAGAAAGAAACTGCCTTCTAACTGGCATTACATTTTCCCTCTCATTTTTTTCCAAATAATCGGAAGCTCTGAAAAAGTGACAGTCTTCAGACCAGAAGTTTTTGGTCCTTCTTTTATATTCTTTTATAAAATAGGGGAAGCATATTTTGCCAGACTGTAGGGAAAGTTTTAGAAATCTAAACTTTGCATAGACATTTATGAAATAAATACTACAACCAAATTTAGCTCTCATACTAGAGCTAGATGCACCTGAGAGCTAAGGGATAAATGCCAATGTGCTTGCCCCTTTTTAATTCTGTATTGAATATGGAGTGTTGGAAGCAAAGCAAAGATGGATGTGATATCCAACCAGAGCACAAGGAGAGGAGGCTTCTCTGGAGACAGCTTCAGAAAGTTTGCCCAACTGATTTCTAAAAAATTTATTTATTTATTTATTTGAAAGGTAGAGTTACAGAGAGAGAGAAGGAAAGAGAGATAGAGATCTTCCATTCACTGGTTCATTCCCCAAATAGCTGCAATGGCTATGGCTGTGCCAGGCAGAAGCCAGCGTCAAGGAGCTTCCCCCAGGTCTTCCACATGGGAGCAGGGGACTGGGGACTTGGGCCATCTTCTGCTGCTTTCCCAGGAGCATAAGCAGGGAGCTGGATCAGAAGTAGAGAATCCAGGACTCGAACTGGCACTCATATGGGATGTTGGTGCTGCAGGCCATAGGTTAAACCTCTAGGCCCCCATGCCAGCCCCTCCAACTGATATTAATTATATCTTACAATAGTTGTATTTATAGGATTTTGTTTAATTAATCAAGTTATTTCTTTTTGCATTGAGAAACACAATGATGATAAATGTTTTTAATAATTTCTGATGGCTGCAAGAAAAATGTTAGTGTTCAGTCTTAGGCTGTGTGAATAACAATGATTTGTTATATGAAAAATTTTAAACTCTAGTATTTATTTTGTTGTTTAGAATCATTATAAATAGAAAAAGAGTAGAGGACATTATGTTAGGTGAAATAAGTCAAGTGTGGAAAGACAAATCCCACATGTTTTCACTTATGTGTGGAAGCTAAAGTTGATCTCAAAAAAATGGAAGATAGAGGAATTGCTAGCAGAGCCTGGAGAGGGTATAGAAAAGGGACATATGGAGTGAAGATTGGTAATGGGAACAGGAGTATAAGGAACAATTTCCAAGGTTCTATAGCAAGGTAGGATATGTTGACAACAATTAATTGAATGTTTTAAAAGTTAATAGGATTTTGAATGTTGGCAACACAAAAAACTGACACATGTCTGAAGGGAAAGATACCCTGAGATGATCCTTACACACAGTATAAATGTATTGAAATGCCACACCGTGAGGGTGGAGTAAGATATTGACCAAAAATTGTCTCCATTCAGAGACACCAATTTGAACAGCTATTCATATATGAAATTACCTTCACAAGAGCTAAGGGAGCTGGGTGTAAGACCTCAGTGCCTGACTTTAGTGCCTTAGAGAGATGCATTGAAGAAGACAGAAAGAAAGAGGACTCTATCACTCCTCCCCCAACTCCAAGTAGTGCACTAGGGAGAGAAACATCTCCCACTTGGAAGAGGGAGAGAATAAATTCCACACCTTAGACCTGAAACACAGAAACATGTCTGCTGCAGTGAAACCTAGAGCCAAACAGGGTCCCACAGCTCCTACCTTCAGCCTGAACATTTGGCCTCTCATTAGCCAGGCAGCCAAAGGACCATATTCATTAATTTCCAGGACATAACATGACTTCACTCAATGAAAAATGGGGAAGGAAAGGGAATTTGGTGTTTTTATTGGAAACCTAGCACCAAAATTGCTATGGTGAAACATGGCATCAGATACAACCCAAGGGCCTCTATCTCCAGACCAATGCCAGGAGACTGAGTCTTTAGGTTTGTTTTGGCATCAGACAAAAGAAAAAAAAACTCTGCCCAGGACTCATTTTAGTCCATATCATCACCAGCCTTGTGCAGGCCTGCTACATACCTTCCACATTATGCCAGGCATGGTAATGATGATTGTGAGATTTAGATGTGAGCCAGTTTAGTGACAGTCTGGATAGCCAAGGGTCTGCATGCATAATTCCACTCCAACTTCCAGAAGAGAGTAGAACAAAACTCCAGCAGCTAGGAAGCAGAGTGAGAGTGAGCTCAGTATTTCGCCTAGAAATTCAGACCAGGACCATTGAGACCATTGTCAAATACAGACCAAAGGCCCCTATCCACAGGCTATTACTCACATATCCTTTAGACTTGTCCCATAACCAGGTGGAGACCTGTGACTTAATGTGTTGAATGTGTCTTTTAGCTTTTGTCACCCAAGTCATGCATGAGTCTGTCATGTTACGGCCAGAAAGTACAGGGTCCTATGGCTGCAAGACTCAGGTACAACCCAGCTCATAGTCAGCCTGGGTGAACAAGCGGCTGTCTTTATCACCCGTCTGGCAATTATGTGCAGCCAGCAAAGAGCAAAATCTAGCCACTGTGGAGTAGGGTGCTAAAACAATGACAGGACTGCATCTTGGGACTAACAAAACCAAGTGTTAATATACAGACTATCTGTATATTCTCTGGTCCTAAATGGGTGCTAGTGGATACTAGTGGCCCCAACCAACTGAACTTTATCCCTACCAGAGTTACCTATTGTGATTGTAAGGGTCAAGGCCCCAAATCCCCCACAGCAGCAGCAGTCCTACAAAGAGGATATTAGCCCTACCTTAAATTTTGCTGGTATTGGCAGTCCTTGGGCTCCAAGTATGATCTAGCATATGACTTCAACACTCCATTCCTCCTCCAACTCCAGGCAGTATAACATTGAAAGAGGAGGTGTCTTCTTGAGAGAAGAAAATGTTGGTGTGTGCCAACATATTGCACAGGGGCTGACTTGCAAAGACGTGTGCATCCCTGCTAGACTGATGCTGTGGCCACCCCACCCTGGTCATGTTCTTACTAATAAAGGTGAACCCAGGAGGACTCTGGGCTGGCACTGTCATGACTCCAGCAATATTGGATTGAGGGCCAGTGATATTGAATCTCATGTCCCTGATTTGTGGACATACTAAGTGATGCACACACCCCTGCTGGGATTAGGAGGAATACCCCATGTCCCAATTGCTGTTCTCCTCAACTACTATGGAGAAGATATTAGAAGACTACACTACGCAGTCAAATAGAACTAAGGCCAAAATGGGCTATCAAACTGACACACAAAGACACATATTCAGGAAAAAGCCTTTTACTATGAAAGTCACTCATTAATAGTGGTAAAAGAATGGTGTTTGGTTCACTGGTTAAGCTGCCATTTGAGCTTCTTCCAGGTCTCCCACACTGGTGCAGGAGCCCAAGCACTAGGGTCATCTTTTACTGCTTTCCCAGGCCATAGCAGAGAGCTGCATTGGAAGTGGAGCAGCCAAGATGGAATTGGCACCCATATGGGATGCCAACAGTGCAGGTGGCAGCTTTACCTGCTGCACCCCAGCCCCAGAACCTCCTTTACATCTTAATGTTAATTAACACTCTTCAAGGCAGCAGGTGATACCTCAAGTATTTGGGTTTCTGTCAACTGTGTGGGAAACCCAGATTAAATTATTAGCTCTTGGCTCTGACTTCGTCCAAGCTGTCAATTGAGCCAGTGGATGGGAATTATATCTCTCTGACTGTCTCTCTTTCTATATCTGTCTCACTACCTGTCAAATAAATAAAATATATACAAATTTGAAAAAATAATAGAAACCACTAATGTGCAAGTTGAACAGATATCAGTGTAAGAACACAATAAATATGAAAAAGTGAAGCAATCAGATGCCCCAAAGGAATGCAATAATACTTCAGTAATCGACTCCAAAACAAAGAAGATTAATGATATGCCTGATAAAGAATTTCAAAGGACTATAAGAATGTTTGAAGAGATAAAAGATAATAAAGATAAGTAGTTGGAGGAAATCAGGAAAACACTGCATAATAGGCATGAGAAATACATGAAAGATAGAGATGTTGAAGAAAAATATAAAATGTTGGGAGTGAATAACTCAATAAGTCAAATTAGGAAATAAAGTCGAGAACCTCAACAATAGACTAGATCAAATAGAACAAATACTATCTGAACTGGAAGACGGATCTTTTGAAATGTCTCAGATAAAAATAAAGGTGAAGATAATAAATAATGAAGACTGCCTTGAGATCCTTGGGACATCTTTAAAGAAACAAGTATTTGACGTTTAAATTCTTGAGGGAAAAGAAAGGACTGAATGCATTAAAAGCTTATTAAATGAAATAATAGCTGAAAAGTTCCCCAGTCTTACAGTCAAGGAAATGCTGGTCTCATAGAATGAATTTGGAAGAATTCTTACTTTAATATTTTGAAATAATTTTATCAAATTGGTGTAAATTCTTCCTTAAAGTTTCAGTAGAATTTGGCGTGAAGCCATGTGTTCCTAGGCTCTTTTTTTGGAGGAGGGGAGAGACTTTTAATAAATGTTGTAATCTCGCCGGCGCCGTGGCTCAACAGGCTAATCCTCCGCCTTGCAGCGCAGGCACACAGGGTTCTAGTCCCGGTTGGGGCGCCGGATTCTGTCCCGGTTGCCCCTCTTCCAGGCCAGCTCTCTGCTGTGGCCCGGGAGTGCAGTGGAGGATGGCCCAAGTCCTTGGGCCCTGCACGCACATGGGAGACCAGGAGAAGCACCTGGCTCTTGCCTTTGGATCAGCGCGGTGCACCGGCCGCAGCGTGGGGACCGCGGCAGCCATTGGAGGTTGAACCAAAGGCAAAGGAAGACCTTTCTCTCTGTCTCTCTCTCTCACTGTCCACTCTGCCTGTCAAAAAAAAAAAAATGTTGCAATCTCTTTACTCGTTATTGATCTGTTCAGGATTTCTGTGTTCTTGGTTCAGGGTTGGTAAATTACATGTGTTCTGGCATTTTATTACTTCTAGTTTTCCAATTCATTGACATATACTTGTTCATAATAGTTACTAGTGACGTTTTACATTTCTGTAGTATCAATGTAATATCTCCTTTTTATCTGTTTTTACTTTATTAATCCTGTATTTTTTGGACATCTAAGTACTGGAGGACCCACGAAGACATAATTGGGGGAAAAAAATCCTTGCTGTGACACCTCAGAGGCATACTCTCAAAAGCACAACACAAAGAGAGATTTCTAAAATTTTAGAGGACAAAGCATCAACTCACGCTTATGGAGGCCACTATTAGCAACAGAACAGATTTCTTGGAAATGTTACAGATCAGGAAAGACTGGCATGATATGTTCCAGATTCTGAAAGAAAAAAAATTCCTGCTAACTGGGGCTGACATTTAGGCTAAGTGTGTTAAGCTGCTGCCTGTGATCCTGGCATCCCATGCAAGCACAAGTTGACTCCAGAGCTACCCCTCTAATCCAGCTCCTCATTAAAGCACCTGGGCAGGAGTTTAAAGTGACCCATTGTTCACTTCTCTGTCACCCATGGGGGAGACCCAGATGGAGTTCCAGCCTCCTACTGACAACCTGTCTCATCCTTGGCTATTGTAGCCATTTGGGGAATGAACCAGTAAGTGGAAGATCTCTCTCTCTTTCTCTCTGTTTCTCCCTGTCTTTCTGTAACTCTGCCTTTGAAATAAATTATATATATATGTATATATATACATGCATATATGTGTATATATATATATATATATATATATAAAACCTCTGCTAATAAAAATATATCCAGTAAAAATATCCTTCACAAATAATGGAGAAATAAAGGCTTTTCAATAAATGCAAATACTGAGGGAAATCAACATCACCAGACTGGTCTTACAAAAGATTCTTAGTGGGGAATTCTATATACAGAAGCAGAAGAAAGATGAAAACCATCTTAAAAATAAATGAAAGTGTAAGAACCACTGCAAAAGAAACAAATGATATTAAAAATAAGGAGGATTTTTTTAAAAAAAATTACAGTACGAAATCATAACTTAACCATTGTAACCTTAAATGTAAATGGACTAAGTCCCCCAGTGAAAAGATACAGATTAGCTGTATGGACAGAAACCAACTGTATCCAATGATATGCTGACTATAATTGCTCAACGGTTTAATTCACCAAGAAGATATGACCACTGCAAATATATGCACATCTAATTCTAGGTACCTAATTTTATTTTTTTAAGATTTACTTCAGAGGTAGAGTTACAGAGACAGAGAGGGAGAGACAGAGAGAAAGGTCTTCTATTCACTGGTTAATTTCCCAAATGGCCACAATGGCTGGAGCTCAGCTGATCCAAATCCAAGATCCTGGAACTTCTTCCAGTCTCTCATATGGGTACAGGAGCCCAAACACTTGATCCATCTTCTACTGCTTTCCCAAGCCATAGCAGAGAGCTGGATCAGAAGAGGAGAAGCCAGGATATGAACCAGCACCCATAAGGAATGCTGGCACTGCAGGCGCTACGCTACAACACTGATCTCCCAATTTTATTTAACAAATGTTATTAAATATAAGGGGAGAGAAACATTGCAATACAATAACCCACATGGGAGACACAGAAGCACCCGGCTCCTGGCTTCAGATTGGTGCAGCTCCAGCCGTTGAGACCATTTGGGGAATCAACCAGTGGGTGGATGACCTCTCTCTGTCTCTACTTCTCTCTGTAACTCTGTCTTCTAAATAAATGAAATAAAACTTAAAAAAAGAAAAAAAAAACTATGTTCAAAAAGAAAGAGAGGAGTTTTGGAGTTTTTAGTAATTTGAGAGGCAGAAGTCTTGCAATCAAACTCTTTTGCTTGTTGAGTAAAACGCTGGATGTCAGTTTGAGGTGTTATGGAAAACTAATAAATAGTCTAGACTGTTGTGGAATAAGGTCATCATTATGATAGCATCAGTAGGAAGAGACACTATTGCATGTAGTTGGGGTGGTGAGATAAGGTTTTGTTTTTGAAACAGCTAGGTTTGTTCAAATATATGTCTTTTCTATATGCGAGGAAAATGGAATTCTAACAGTACTTAACAATATTTATAATTTTATTTATTTATTTTGACAAGCAGAGTGGACAGTGAGAGAGAGAGAGAGAGAGAGACGGAGAGAAAGGTCTTCCTTTGCCATTGGTTCACCCTCCAATGGCCGCTGAGGCTGGCGCCCTGCAGCCGCTGCACCGCGCTGATCCGATGGCAGGAGCCAGGTGCTTCTCCTGGTCTCCCCATGGGGTGCAGGGCCCAAGCACTTGGGCCATCCTCCACTGCACTCCCGGGCCACAGCAGAGGGCTGGCCTGGAAGAGGGGCAACCGGGACAGAATCCGGCGCCCCAGCTGGGACTAGAACCCAGTGTGCTGGCACCGCAGGTGGAGGATTAGCCTATTGAGCTGCAGCGCCGCCGGCCAACAATATTTATAATTTTAAACCAGCAATAGTTACCACATTGATTTTACACTAAAACAATGTAATAACTTGTAAAAAATTAAAACATCAATCTGAGATTTCCTTGAGTGGTATTTACGAATTTTTTAATATAGGAATGATCATTCTGTTAAAAATATTTGCAAATAGCTGATAAATCATAAGCACTTCAAATTGTGTTTAGCACTAACAGTTACTCAGAAAATCATAGGTAACTGAATGAACTGAAGAAATTGGCCCCTATTCCCTTTTTTTACATTTTTATATGAATTTATTTTTAATTTTTTCAATTCTCATATTAATGTGTTATTAATACAAATGGACCATATTCGATTTAGTTTTTGGATACAATTCTAAAAATATAATGACACTTCCCATCCTACTTCCCTTCCTTCATGCCTCCCTCTCATTTTTTCCTTTTAAAGTTTTGAGATAATATATTTTTAATTTACATTATACTAAAATACTTGATAATCCACTAAATAAATAGTTCTTCAAGTAGAAAGCAAAAAGACCCTAGCTCAGCATGAATATATGTTTTGAAACAATTGAGTTTCATGTAGCTTTTCAGGATGTTAATAATATATTCCACAAAATTATTTAAGTCAAATCTTTGTTAACATTTAAAAATATCATTTCTTAACATTAAATATCAGTTACAGGTGAATGTCTGGAATAGGACTGTGTTTTTGAATCAATTTCAGGAATGACCTTATAGAAATTCTTTATTTTTCAAATTTGGTATTAGTTATACAAGTTTCGTGTGTTTCATTAATACAGATTGAGGACCATAGTTATACTTCCCACACTAACCTCCCTCCATCCAGTGCTACAACCCTTCTTCCTCTTCACTCTCGGATTCCCACTCTTAATTTTTACAAAGATATATTCTCAGTTTACTTAATGATTGTAAAGCTAACCCTACACTAAGGAAAACAGTTCAATAAATAGTATGAAAAAAAAAAAACACTGTTCCTCAATGGAAGAAACAAGGGCTATATTTAATCATTGAATATCAAAAGGTCCATTTTACTCAAATACATTACCTTGTAGGTACTCTCTTAGTTACTTCAGATCAGCAAAAACATGGTATCTGTCTTTTTGGGAATGGATTATTTCACTAAGTATAATGGTTTCCAGGTTCATCCATCTTGCTGTAAAAGACCTGATTTCATTTTGTTTTCCAGCTGAGTAGTACTCTATAGTGTATATGTATAATAATTTCTTTATCCAGTCAACAATTGATGGACATCTGGGTTGATTCCATATCTTAGCTATTGTGAGTTGTGCTGCTATGAACATGGGGGTACAGATTACTCTTTCTTATGCTGATTTCTTTTGGTTTGGGCAAATTCTCAGGAGTGGGATGGCTAAGTCATACGGTAACTCAATGTTCAGATTTCTGAGGTATCTCCATACTGTTTTCATGAGTGGTTGCACCAGTTTACATTCCCACCGACAATGGATTAAGGTACCTTTTCCCCCTACATCTTTGCCAGCATTTTTTATTTTTCATTTCTGTATGAAAGTCATTCTAACTGGAGTGAGGTGGAACTTCATTGTGGTTTTATTTGTATTTACCTGATGCCTAGTGATCCTGATCATTTTCTAAAGTGTTTGTTTGCCATTTGAGTTTCCTCTCTTGAAAAATGCCTTTTCAAACTCTTTGCCCATTTCTTAACTTGATTGTTTGTTTTGCTATTTTTGAATTTTTGAACTCTATAGATTCTGAATATTAACCCTTTGTAAGTTGCATAGTTTACAATTATTTTCTCCCATTCTGTTGGTTGTCTCTTCACTTTTCTTGATGTTTCTTTTGCATTTTAGAAACTTCTCAGCTTGATGTAATTCCATTTGTCAATTATAGCTTTGATTGCCTGTGCTTTTGAGATCTTTCCCAAGAAGTCTGTGCCTATGCCAAAGTCTTACAGAGTTTCCCCATTGCTCTCTAGTAATCTGATGATATAAGTTTGTAGATTTAGGAATTTGATCCATTTTGAGTGGATTTTGTGTAAAGCCTAAGGTAGGGGTCCAGATTCATACTGTTGCATGTGGAGATCTATCTTTCCCAGGACCATTTGCTGTAGAGATTGTCTTTCCTACAGGGATTGATTTGAGCTCCTTTGTCAAAGATAAATTGGTTATAGATGCATGGATTGATTTCTGGCGATTCTGTTCTGTTTCATCAGTTTTTTTCCAGAACCAAGCAGTTTTGATTAAAACGGTACTTTAGAATGTCTTGAAATAAGGTATTATGATGCCTCCATATTTGTTTTTGTTGTATAAAATTACTTTAGCTTTTGGGGTCTCTTGTGTTTTCAAATGAATTTTAGCATTGTTTTTTCTAGTGAGGAATGTCATTGGTATTTTGATTGGGATTGAATTGAATCTGTAAATTGCTTTTGGTAGTATGGACATTTTGATGATGTTCATTCTTCCAATCCATGAAAATGGAAGATTTTTCAATTTTAATTTCTTATTCTATTCTATTCAATAGTTTTATAATTGTTATTGTAGAGCACTTTGACCTCCATGGTTAAATTTATTCCAAAGTATTTTTTTTTGTAGCTATTGCTAATGGGATTTATCTTAAAAGTTCTTTCTCAACCATGACATTGTCTGTGTATACAAAGGATATTGATTTTTGTGTGTTGATTTTATATCATGCAGCTTTACCAAAATCTTTTATGTGATCTCATAGTCTCTTAGTGGAGTCTCTTGGATCCCTTATAGATAGAATCATGTCATCTGCAAATAGGGATAGTTTGACTTCCACCTATCCAATTCACATCTCTTTGATTTCTTTTTCTTGCCTAATGGCTCTCCATAAAACTTCCAGGACTATATTAAATAACAATGGTGAGAGGGGGCATCCTTATCTTATTCTGGATCTTAAGGGGGATGCTTCCTGGTCTTCCCCATTCAATAAGATACTGGCTGTGGGTTTGTCATAAATTGCCTTAATTGTGTTGAGGAATGTTTCTTTTGTACCCAGTTTGCTTAGGTTTTCATCTTGAAAGGATGCTGTATTTTACCAAATGCTTTTTCTGCATCTATCGAGATGACCAAATGATTTTTGTCCTTCAGTTTGTTAATGTGTTGTACACTGATTAATTTGTGGATGTTGGAGCATCCCTGCATACTAGGGATAAATCCCACTTGGTTCGGGCAAATGTTCTTTCTGATATTTTGTTGGATTCAATTAGCTAATATTTTGTTGATGATTTTTGCATCTATGTTCATCAGGGAAATTAGATTATACTTTCTTTTTCTGTTATATCTCTTTCTGGTTTTGGAATTTTGGTGAGGGTGGCCTCATAGAAAGAGTTTGGGAGGGATCCCTTCCTTTCAGTTGTTTTGAATAGCTTAAGACAAAATTGAAATTAGTTCTTTAAATGTCTGGTAGTATTCAGCAGTGAAGCCTTCTGGTCCTGGGGTTTCTTTGGGAGGGGTTTTATTACTGATTCAATTTCTATTTTGTTTACTGGTACTCTTAGATCTTTTTTGTCTTCATGACTGAATTTTGGTGATTGTACGTGTCTAGGAATCTTTCCGTTTCTTCTAGGTTTCCCAATTTGTTGACATAGAGCTCTCTGTAATAATTCCTGATGAATTGTTTTATTTCTGTGGTATGTGTTGTTATATGTCCTTTTTCATCTCTGATTGTATTGATGTGGGTCTTCTCTCTCCTTTTTTTGGTTAGTTGGGCCAACTAACCAAATTTTGTTTGGATGGGTGGTGACAATTTCTTTCATTTTCTGTTTGTTTTGGAAGGTCTTTATTTCACCTTCTTTCATAAGTGAAAGGATTGCAGGGTACTATATTCTCTCTCTCTCTCTCTCTCTATATATATATACTATATTCTATATATATATATATATATTCTATATATATTCTATATTCTATATTTTTCTTTCAAGACTTGCACTTTGTCTCAGAATTCTCTTCTAGCCTGTAGAGTTTCTGATGAGAATTAGCTGTGAGTCTAATTGGAGAGCTTTTCTAAGTAATCTGGCATTTCTCTCATGCACATTTAAGAATCTTTATGTTTTTCTGTCAAAAGTTTGACCACAGTGTATCATGGTGAAAATTTTTTCTGGTCCTGATTATTAAGAGTTCTATGTGCTTCCTGCACTTGGATGTCTGTTTCTTTCTCCAAATTGGCAAAGATTTTTTTGTAATTATTTCACAAATAGGCCTTCTAGTCCATTCTCTCCACACCTTCAAGAAATCCTAAGACCCATATGTTAGGTCATTTGGTTGTATCCCATAAATCTCCAACACTTATTTATGTTTTCAAATTTCTTATTTCATATTTTTTGTTCTGACTAAAAGATTTCCAGTGATTTGTCTTCTATTTTGGTTATTCTTTCTTCTGCCTCACAAAGTCTGTTGTTAAGGATTTCCACTGCATTTTTTATTTTACGTATTGAATTTTTGATTTCTAATATTTCATTTTGATTTCTCTTTAAATTTTTAATTTCATGGAAAAACTTCATTCATGTTATGTGTGGTTTTCTTTAGTTTGCTGATTTGCTTCTAATAGCTTTTGAATAATGCTATGATTATTTATTTGAATTCCATTTTCAGCATTTCATCAATCTCATCATCTTCACATTCCTATATTGAAATGTTGTGTTCCTGTAGGGGAGGGGGTGTTCTGGTGTCTTCTATATTCTTGTTTCTTGAGTCTGTGTTTATTTTTACGCATTTGTGGAGTTACTTGTCCCCCTCCCTCTTCCCCATGGCTTTTATCTTTGACTTATGCCTTTGTGATTTAGTGGAATGTCTGCACTTTCAGATAATACCAAGAGGTATATGGTGGGTATGGCCAGAGAACTCTGATCAGTGTCTAATGCGGAGTGAGTGTCCAGGGTTACACCCAGGTTTGGTGTAATAGAGCTCCTCTTGTTAGGGAATTGCCACCTCTTTTGCTAGGGAATGGCCACCTTTTTTGGTGTGGCCTTTATCTACTCTCCTCCAAGCTGTGCAATGTCTGGGTGTTAGCCCCCAGTGTGTTCAACACTCATCCACACCATTTTCTGAGTTGCACAAACAATTTGTGCAGTCATAACTGTGAATGTGGTACTCGCCACAGTGGCCAGTACCAGGTTACCAAGGAGCTCTGAGCATGTGGAGCTACACTCAGTGATTGCCCAGAGACTCATCTACGCTCTGTTCCCTCTTATGTAACCACTGAGTCACTCCTCTCAGCAAGGCTCAAAATCAGTGGGGGCTGAGAATTTTTCCCTCTGCTGGAATCTCTGGATCACAAGCATACATAGAAGCCACTGGCCAAATGTTACTTTCTCCCCACCACTGCCACTAGTGCTGCTGGGAAGATAGCAGCCTGTCTCAGCTAGTTGCTGTGCGCACTCACAAAGGCTTCTGTAGCTGTTGCTGTCCAAACCCAAAATGGTGCCAGCCATTTCTCAGCTAGGCAGTGGGTTATGTTGTGGTGAAGTATGGGTGAGATAAACATGCCCCCTCTACTTCTACTGGGTCTGTGGGCAACAGCTAGCAACCACTAGCCTCTAGGGATCCAGTCCCGACTCAAGCCAAGTTTTCCCTCTGGCTTTATCACCACAGGTTGCTGCAGTCCAGTCTCACCTCTGTCTCCAAGCTGCCATCTGCTCTGGCCCTTGGCTGCTGCAGTTTGTTGTGTCTGTGTTCATGCTGTGCGTCCTCACCTTGCACAGAGGTCCACAGCATTCCTCTTCCTCATGTAGGATTTCCAGTGCAGTTTTCTCTATAATTCTCCACTGAGAGTGCACTTCCTACACTTGTTTTTTTCTTTTACTATTTATCCCTAGTTTAGCACAGTATGTCATTCCATAATCTGCCATCTTGGAATCTCCAATCTCTCTATTCCTAATGACATCGATGTGGGATTTATCACACCGCAGTTTCTCTCCCTCAGTTTGCTCTCTTCACATTGATGATTTTAAGTCTATCTCTGCTAAATTATAGCATATTTAGAAATGCACTCGGATTACTGAATTATGTCATGCAGAGTCTCTCCCCTCAGGCAAATAGAGGAATAACTTTTGTACTCTCTTTAACTATCCAGTGTTCAATTAATAATCATTTTTATATTTTTGCAGTTAAAAATAATAACTTTATTGCCCAGTATGACCCATCATGTCACAGATACCTCACAATATGTACAATAAAATGAATCTAAGAATGTTATAGGAAGAGGGCACACACATGACTTTCCTGGAGGAGTCAGAGTGTTTTTTAAAGGACTGAAAGTCACATTTGATAGGCAGCAAAATTAGACAATACCGTTTTGGACAGAGAAGCAGTATAATTAAAGGTTCTAGGGTATTCAAGTTTCCATAGAAAAGTGCACATGAAAAAGAGTGGGAGATGAGACTGTTCTGTGAGGCATGACTTCCTATGTGGAAAGTTTTGTAACTATTATTTTTACAGAAATAATTACAAAATGGGCTATATTCAAGTTTTATTTTATTAGATTTTTAATTTATTATTTATTTGAAAGGCAGAGTTACAGGGAGAGAGGCAGAGAGAGAGATCTTTCATCCGTTGCTTCATTCCTCTAATGACTGCAACAGTTTGGAGTGTGCCATACCAAAGCCAGGAGCCTGGAGCTTTTTCTGGGTCTTCCATTTGGATGCAGGGGCCCAAGTACTTGGGCCTTCCTGTGTTACACATTAACAGGGAGCTGGATCGGAAGCGGAGCAGCCTGATCTTAAACAGGTGCCTATACAGAATGATGGCATCACAGACTGCAGCTTTACCCAATACACTGCAACACTGATCCCTCAAGTTATAATATTAACATTGAAAATGATCACATTTGCAATTTTGAAAGACAATAAGGTAGCATTGCATTAATTTGTTGAGGTGGAAGATTAACAATGGGGAAATCATTTAGAAAGCACTTTAGAAATACAACGTGACTGCTTGTAAATTACTCCCTTTGAACTTGACTTTTGCTCAGGATCCTCCATCCTGGAAGACATAGGACTTAGACTTCAGTAAAAGCGAGCAAATTGGAAAAAAAGTAATGTACTCATTGAAAGCAATTATTGTTGTGTCCTCACGCTAGAAGTCTTACAGGATGCCAAAGTTGGGTTAACTCTATAAACATGAAGAATAAGAAGTAGATGTTTTCTCTGGAGATGTTCTAATCTTGAATGAAATATATATGATAAAGCAGAAGTTCCAAGCTCTGGAGAACAAATTCAAGCTCCTAGTACAGAGATCAAGATGTGAATCTCCGGCTCAAAATCAAACAGTAATTAAAGGAGAATGTGACAGTTATATCTGGAAGGATGAGAAGTGCTTTGGCTAGTATTTGACTATATGGAAAATAATAAGCAAATATATAAGAGAGATTTGATAAATGAAATAGTTTTCAGTGATCTTAACTACGTATGAGGAAGTATTTGATGCAGTACTTGAGAGTCACATAATGTAGTTTTCATGGAATTTGAATGGGTTATCAAACAACAGATTTTATACAGACACACACAGAAACAGATACAAATGTGGAACCATTGGGAGTTTGTTTTTTTGACAGGCAGAGTGGACAGTGAGTGAAAGAGAGAGACAGAGAGAAAGGTCTTCCTTTGCCGTTGGTTCACCCTCCAATGGCTGCCACGGCCGGCGTGCTGCGGCTGGCTCACCACGCTGATCTGATGGCAGGAGCCAGGTGCTTCTCCTGATCTCCCATGGGGTGCAGGGCCCAAGCACTTGGGCCATCTTCCACTGCACTCCCGGGCCACAGCAGAGAGCTGGCCTGGAAGAGGGGCAACCGGGACAGAATCTGGCGCCCCAACAGGGACTAGAACATGGTGTGCCGGGGCTGCAAGGTGGAGGATTAGCCTATTGAGCCGCAGCGCTGACCCCATTGGGAGTTTTAAAGATGAAGATTGACTAGTTCAAAGATATGGATTAGGAAGACTGTTGTGACAGCGATGAGTGAAATTGTATACAGGAGAAATTGAAGGCAAGGAAATATTAAAATATTGTAGCCATTCCAGTAATAAAATATGAAATGCTGAACAAAGATTTTCCCTGACATAAGATGGCTGAAATACTAGCTGCTAGATTAATAAAGAGTGTTGGAATAACAAATACAGGTTTCTCATTAAGGTATTATGTTTCTAGCACAAAGAGTTGGTATTAAAGTCACTCATTTGTGGATGTTCTGACAATAATTTGTTGAAAATTTTACTTTCAATCAATCTTCACTATATAAGTTGTTTATTTTCAAAATTATAACAGAATTTATTTTGATTTATTTGAAAGAGAAAGAGAGAGAGAGAGGCCTTCCATCCACTGTGTCACTTTGCAAATGCCCATATATGAGGCTCAATTGAAGCCAAGAGCCAGGAACTCAATCTGGGTGCCTCATGTTTGTGGCAGGGACCAGAGAGCACATCATCAGGAAGCTTGAGTAGGAAATGGAGCTGAAACTCCAACCCAGGAACTGCAATAGGAGATGCAGGCTTCCTAAGCAATGTCCCAACCAGGTACCCCAAACATCAAACCCTATGTCATTTTTTAAAGCTCATTATGTCATTTAATCCTTTACTCAGTGATCAAATTAGCTTGATATGTATAGTGAAACCTAAAGTCTTCAGTCTTACAGCAACTGTTAGTAAACAGAACAAAACAAAACAAGAAACAAAACCAAAAAAAAACTTTAAAAAAATTATTTTATTTATTTAAAAGGCAGAGAGAGAGAAAGAGAGAAAGAGAGAGAAAATCTTCTATCCACTGGTTCACTCCCCAGATGGCTGCAATGGCTAGAGCTGCAGGGATCCAAAGCCAGAAGTTGGGAGCTTCTTCCGGGTCTCCCACGTGGGTGCATGGGCCCAAAGACTTGGGCCATCTTGTACTGCTTTCCAAGGCCACAGCAGACAGCTGCGTTGGAAGTGGAGCAGCTGGGACTCGAACCAGCACCCAAATAAGATGCCGGCTCTGCAGGCGGTGGCTTTAGCCAATATGCCACAGCGCCAGCCCCAGTAGTTTTCTTATAAGAATTTTTACGATGATTTTTTCTTTAAATTTGTTTGGTTCCTTGTATTCCAGTCACTGCTGCCTCATTTCCTGAAAAGGACATTTAAGCCAATGACATGCCAATGCCATTTGTTGTTGACCTATTCTAGGTGTTTTGCTGAAAGCATTGGGGCTCAGTATTTGGATCTCTGTTTATCTTCAAAATGAGAGGTTGGACTAAAACATCAATAAGCCTAGGTTCACCCCTTATAGGGACTAAAACATCAATAAGCCTAGGTTCAACCCTTATAGCCCTGAATATCTATGTTCATCCAGTAAAGGAAGGTAAGAGAAAAACTGTACATTCAGCATTAAGATTCACAAGCAAGAAAACAACTGCTATAATCATTTTGACTATCTTAAAGTATCCCAAAGCATTTATTAAACCTAAAATTTAATAACCACTGGGTTACCAACAGCTATCATATCCTAGAACACTTTGAAAATTATATATCTACATCTATACAGTATTTATGTAATTTAATATATATATATATATATGTATATACCATTTTTAAAGTCCCTGATCTTTCTAGTGTACGTTCTCAAGTTTTACTGCGATCTTAGAGCAGCTTGCTATGAGTCATGAGCTTAGAGAGGTGATTAGGAATGTGAAAAATTAGAGAAGATGGAAGGTTTTTGAAGTTGCTATTCTGAGGGAAGCACAATCAAATGAGTATTCTGAGGCTTTAGGAGACTTCTATCCAGCAGCAAAGCTTTTGTGTGTAGGCTGCTTGTGTGACTATGTGCTGCAATGAGGCTGTCTTGCTCACTAAGTGATTAGTACAGCCTTATCATGGAATATCACTCATGTTTATTTATGAGTATTTTTTAAGATTTATTTATTCATTTGAAAGGCAGAGTTACGGAAAAAGATGGGAGTGTTCTCTTCCATCTACTGTTTCATCACCCAAATGGCCACAATAGCTAGGGCTGGGTTACACTGAAGCCAGGAGCCAAAATCTTCCCGGTTTCTCCTATGGGTGCAGAGGCCCAAGTACTTGGGTCTCCTGCTGCTGCTTTCCCAGGTGCACTAGCAGGGAGCTAGATCTGAAGTGAAGCAGCCTGGCCTAGAACTGGTGCTTATATGGCATCCTGGCATTACACACAGCAACTTCATTAGCTATGCCACAGCGCAAGCCCCTATGTGTAGTTTTATTGAGAATGACATAGTCACTCCCTCCATGAAAACCCCCCACCATGTCCCCATATACTTTTCTCCTGCACTATTGTGATCAAATAGATTTGAAGGGCACTAGAAAACACACTCACATTCTATGTGGCTCATGATTATCTCACAAAGAAACTGTAGAACATTAAGAAATGTCAATGAAGGAATTATAAGTTGGGTATAAAAAACTAAGGAACTTACTTTTAAACTATGTATCTTGTTGCATAAATATATATATATATACAGATAATATATGTAATCATACATGTGATACACATGTGTATATAATATAGACATTAAAATATTGAATATTTTGGAATCTGAGCCTCTGCATTACTAATCCCTCTGATGTTCACATGTACACACATGTATAATATATATAGCATATTATATATAGATATATAATAATAGAGATGGAGTCTGATTTCATTCATTCACAATGTGACCAGGAGGACTATTTATTAGATTTATAGGGCAAAGAGCCCCTGATGTTTGAAAATTTAGATACACTTTATGTTTTCTTGGATTGCCATATTTTAAAACTCATGATTTCCTGGTATTACAATATAAAGATATTATAATTTTATTTTTAAAATGCTGATAATTGGAAACTCAGGTTGTGATATGTTATTTACTAGGCTTCTTATTTGAAATATATATATATATATATACACACACATATATATTTATATGTGTATATATATATATGCTCTTTTCCTATACAAAGTTTTGTACAAGTCATTTTATTCCTGCCAATATTGAATTGCTTACATTTATGGATATAGAAAGTAAACTACATAAATTGTGTAATATTGTATTAGCTTTTCAGGAGTGAAAAAATGTTAAAGCAATTCTAATAAGCCTGATTACTGAAAAAGCTTTTTGTAGATTTTGGAAAAGCTAATCACTTAATTATGTGATCTTATGTCACCATAGTTTCTACATGTATAAATATAGTATTATCTTATAATTATCTAGTTAGTACTTTTTATCTTATTTGTATGTGTAGAAGATTCTCAACCATACAACTTTATATGTTAATATCTGATGAAGTAAGCTTAGCTTGTGGAGGACATATGTGTCCTAGAATACAGTTCAAATGACAAAATTACTTTGTGTTCCTGCAATGACACATAATGGTGCATTTCTGCCCATAAAGATTTTAATAAATACATTAGTCACATATCTAGATTAGGAGAAAAATTGAGGAAATACTGCCTGAAGTAAAATTTAATTTATGCTGAAAAATTTTAAGTGTATGCTATTTTGCATCAAACTGCAACTATCAGTAAATTATGCATGGTGATTTCCTGTTGCTTAAAGCTTCTTGCAAAAAAAGAATATTTTTATTTGCATCCCTCTAATATGCCAGGGTTTGGTTAGTAATGTTTATTTCTGTTTGCCACAGGTAAAATGGATGGAACATCAGACAGCTCATTATAGAGACAAGTAAGCTTCATTCCCAAAGCTGGATGACAGAACAAGTCATGGTGCATATTGTAATTTTAGTGGTACCATGCATCTTCAAGCTGTCTTTGGTAAAATGCTTACTAAGCACTGCATTGGCGCTGTCAGAATGCTTCACAAGATGGTAA
This sequence comes from Sylvilagus floridanus, assembly GCA_949820135.1. NCBI lineage: Eukaryota > Metazoa > Chordata > Mammalia > Lagomorpha > Leporidae > Sylvilagus > Sylvilagus floridanus. The sequence goes on along the minus strand of OX463227.1, from coordinate 71,697,808 downwards.
TTAAATAAAGGCAGTGTTATGCTTTTGTGGAGCTAAGCCAATATCTGGTGCATCTAGAAATCTCTTGTTGAAAGCTTTTATTTTGAGTCTTAAGTTTTAGGAAAGGTACAATTCACATTTATTGACTGTATCATACACTGAAAGCACACATTCTAGGGTATTCACTGAAAACATCCTCTTCTGTTTGCCTGTGATAAGTCAATGTCCAGTTCACCTAGTAGAGAATTCAGTTGTCAGCACTGTTACCCTTTGTAATGTCAGTTTTCCCTCTCTCAAATTGTATGGTCAAATCCTATTTTGAAAACCTCAAACAGAAAGATTTAAAACACAACTACTAGAAAGATTTATATTTAGTTAGTGCTCATTGCATTTTACTTCTCCTCTAAAAATTAATGCCCTAGGTTAAAAGTGAATTGTCATGTATCTCAGTAGGAAATGCCATATTGTTTTGTTTTTTACCTATTTATACATGATTATCTTGATGATTATAAGCTGTATCATAGGTAAAAGCATTCTATAGCCTAACACTGGAACTGGCAATCTGTGGCCCAAAAGACAGACTGGATCCTCCCTCTATGTTTTTTTTTTTTTTTTTTTGTAAACAAAGTTTTATTGGAATGTAGTCCATTTTATTTTCTTTTCTTTTCGATAGGCAGAGTTAGACAGTAAGAGAGAGAGACAGAAAGATCTTCCTTCCATTGGTTAATGCCCAAATGGCTGCTATGGCTGGTGCACTGTGCCAATCCGAAGGCAGGAGCCAGGTGCTTTCTCCTGGTTTCCCATGCGGGTGCAGGGCCCAAGCACTTGGGCCATCCTCCACTGCCTTCCGGGGCCACTGCAGAGAGCTGGACTGGAAGAGGAGCAACCAGCCTTCCCGGGCTACTGCAGAGAGCTGGACTGGAAGAGGAGCAACCAGGACAGAATCTGGTGCCCCGGGCCGGCGCCGTGGCTCAACAGGCTAATCCTCCGCCTTGCGGCGCCGGCACACCGGGTTCTAGTCCCGGTCGGGGCACCGGATCCTGTCCCGGTTGCCCCTCTTCCAGGTCAGCCCTCTGCTGTGGCCCAGGAGTGCAGTGGAGGATGGCCCAAGTGCTTGGGCCCTGCACCCCATGGGAGACCAGGATAAAGCACCTAGCACCTGGCTCCTGCCATCGGATGAGCGCGGTGTGCAGGCCGCAGCGCGCTGTCCGCGGCAGCCATTGGAGGGTGAACCAACGGCAAAGGAAGACCTTTCTCTCTGTCTCTCTCTCTCACTGTCCACTCTGCCTGTAAAAAAAAAAAAAAAAAAAAAAAAAAGAATCTGGTGCCCCAACTGGGACTAGAACCCAGTGTGCCGGTGCCGCAGGAAGAGGATTAGCCAAGTGAGCCACAGCGCCAGCAAGAATGTAGTCCGTTTTCAGATAAAAGTGTTGTCTGTGGCTGCTTTCATGCCACAATGATGGAGCTTAATAGTTTTGACAGAGGTCATAAAGACTCTTAGTATTTGGCCTATTATGGAAAAAAACCATACAACTTAATATGTTAATATTTGATGAAGTAAGCTTAGCTTGTGGAGGACATATGTGTCCTAGAATACAGTTCAAATGACAAAATTACTTTGTGTTCCTGCAATGACACATAATGGTGCATTTCTGCCCATACAGATTTTAATAAATACATTAGTCACATATCTAGATTAGGAGAAAAATTGAGGAAATACTGCCTGAAGTAAAATTTAACTTATGCTGAAAAATTTTAAGTGTATGCTATTTTGCATCAAACTGCAACTATCAGTAAATTATGTATGGTGATTTGACCCTACACTGGCACGTGGAATTTTCAAATTTGTAAAGGAATAGCTGTATTGTTTTTGTTTTTGTTTTTATGTCATGTAATCATGAGAAAAAATAAGGCAATTTATTGTTTTGAATGACTTTTATTTTCTTTTATATTGATAATACTTGTGCTGTTTCTTAATATCTTTATAAAAGATTTATTTATTTGGAAGGCAGCGAGACAAAGAGAGGGGGAAAGAGATCCATCAGTCTGCTGGTTCATTTTGTAAATGGCTGCAACAGGTAGGCCAGGGCCAGGCTGAAGCCAATAGACTAGAACTCCATTCTGGTCTCTCATAGGGGTTTAAGGGGCCCGAGTCCTTGGGGTACCCTACGCTGTTCTCCTAGCCACTTTAGCAAGGAGCTGGATCTGCAGAAGAGCATCCAGGACTTGAACTGACGCTGTAGTATGGGATGCCAGCATCAAAAGCAGCAGCTGAACCTATGCACCACAATGCTGGTCCCCTTGCTACTTCACATGTTTAAAAAGGTATAAAAATGTCCCTCAGGAGGGGCTTGTGCTGTGATCTTGTCTGTGTGTACTGTTAGGTAGATAGTAAGAATTACACTTCAAAGTAGAATATTTTCTAAAGTATGCTGTGAGACTGCTATAGAACAGAAACTGAGAATGGGATTCAGGTGGGTCAGTGAAGTGGCTTCTAACCATGCTGCATTGTACAATTGAAAACTGCATGAATTAGGTTAGTCTGTAAGCCCTTACCAGCTTGTTCTTGGCAAGGGTTCCAAACCTCTAACTGTATTATGGCTATGGATTTGATCTCTATAGCAGTCTATTCCTTAAGACTTTCTCAAAAATAGTCTTGGGCCAACTTACATTTTTTAATTTGTCACATTTACTTTCCTAAAAAAAAGTAAAAAGAAACTTGTTAGGAAATAAAAAGGGAATATGAGCTGATATACACACATACATATGTATCTTGACTTAGCTGGGATGTGTGTGTGTGTGTGTGTGTGTGTGTGCGTGTGTGTGCACGCAACCATGATTAAAGAAAGCTGGTAGGATTGTGAAGCAGTGTACTACTTTCCAAAATATAGCTTTTCTATAAAACATCTAGTAGAAGGAAAATAGGTAATGATGCAGTGCTTAACATTAGTATTTTCAAAAATTGAAAAGAAATCGTCACTTGAAGCCAGTTTGGTATTTTCCTATAAGACATCCTATTTAGGACTCTGCATCTAAGCTATTCAGTTCTAAGAATTTGAATCCAACAGAGAAGACATAGCTTTCATACAATTTTCTCCAGTTATAAGAACCATAATCGTTCCATTGGGAAGCTGTAAGCCTGGGTCACTTAAATCATTTCTGAAGACAGCAGGTGCTCTTCAGGGACAAGCAACATGAGGAAGGTACTTGTTGTTCATTGCATCACAGCATCACCTCAATAGTCTTAGTGGAGGTCAGTGTGCTCAGAATAGATTTTTATGGAGAGGTATATGAAAATGTTGCAACTTAGCAAATGAGCTAAAACATACCAGGGAACATTTTTCTTGTAATACTAAGCAGTCTAGGTTCACAAAAATGTTCAGATACCTCCATTCATAGGTCTGAGAAAGTAGCTTAATGGAATATAAATATGAAGATTCAATATTTACATTGAAATATAACTATATGAAAGAATCATTTATATATTTTGAGTTAAACTAAACAAGGATATTTTAATATTCAATGTATCCTCCTAATTAACTTACAACAAATCTTGGGAAAGGATGGTTTATTTTCCTCTTATTGTTTGTTGTTTCAAGATAGAAGATTTCTGTACCTCTCAATTTCAATGAAATATAGAAGAATTTTAAAGACACATAGTAGAGGTCAAGATTTGTCACGTTGAGACAAATAAATTCTGTTGATATTATATTAGATAAAAGTGTAATTTTAGTACATTGAAATTTTTATTTAAAAATTCATATTCCCAAATTACATTGAAAATCTGGGATATTTTGATAGATATTTTGTCCTAAAATTTTTTTAACATCAAAGTCATGCGTGCATTGGTATATAAAGCCAAATATTACAGACATTCATAAGAAATGTTCTTGATCTCATTCCCATTTCCACATTTTCTTAAATATTCTTCCATATATGCTCATGGTTTTATATGAATATGCAAGTGAAATAAATAGTAGGAAAAAGATAAATACATTTTTCTATGCATGTTAACTTTTATTACATTATTGCTTGATGCTTTCTTTTATTACAGTTGTCATTGATTTAGCATTTTTAAATTAAGTTCTTACCTTTTATAAATTCTTTTCTGCTTTTCTATGTAAATTTTTTATTAGAGAGGTTTCAAATGATGTTCCTCTAAGGCTTGGCATGAACTGTGGTCCATGAAATGGTTGAGGAGGGATAAGGAGTGCAGGGGGTCTCCAGCCCCCACTGTAAACATCATGCAGCATTCTTCTTGAAGCACCTAGCATTCTTTACTGTGGCCATCCAACAAAAGTTTCATTTTGGTGTTTTGTTGTTGTGGTGAAGGTTTTCCTTAAGCTCAAAACCAATAGCCATTTTTATAGTAATGCTTATCCTTTCTTGACAAAAGATTGTAGATAATCCACTAGGTTGACATCATTTGAACACTTCTGATTACTTGATGATTTTAAATGGAGAGCCAACTGTGTAATTCAGGCTGCTTTTGATACTTTCCCATTTTTTTTCACTCCTGTATTTATTAATTTCAAGGTATTTGGGGGGCTGATCAAGGGAAAAGATATGACCATCAGGTGGCAGTAGCACACAACAAGCTCTTCCTGAGCTGTGCTGTGATGAGTTTCCAAAAGGAGGAAAGCCCTCCCAGCAGGACACCTCCATAAGCCACGGGTGGGGGCCGCTGCCCAGGAGAACTGGTTTAAAGAGCACTCCTGGGAAGGAGGAGGTCAGAGAGGGGGCCCTGAGGATAGATGATTTTGTTCATGTAGTCTCTGGGTCTGAAAGTTCTGAAAATCTTGTCTGTGATTGGCTGAGTTAGGTGCATTTTGTAGGACATGCAAAGAAGGCAGGCTCTACATGAGTAAAAGTTTGCTTATTTGGACCTCATTTCAAAGGATTGTATGGGTGAAAAACTGAGTTTCTCATCAGTGGGTTTTGAAGCTAAAAGTTTCAGTTTTCTATGAGGAAGTAAACAACAAAGGACCAATGTAGAGATTGTACATTCTTTGGCTTATTTGTATAACAATGAGACCACACAGTTTGTGTGTGTGTTTATGCATGTCTATACATGGGTTGTAATTATAATGTACTCCAAATATTCATAAAATATACCCTATGTATTTGTAAATATATGCAAATATACATACAAATATAGACACCAATATAAACCTTAACATGTGAACATCCTCTAACCTTATAATCCTATCATAATTGTTCCAGGTTTTATGAAGTAAAAAATCAATAGAATTGAGTTTCTCTGCACCCCTCCTTTAAAGTATTCCCTCCTTGTCTTCTTCAGCACGGTAGCCCATTATATTTAGTTTCATATACTACATATGTATAATTTAAAATCAGCTTCTAGGAGTGAACATTTGGTACAGCAGTTAAGATGCCTCTAGAGACACCTGCATTCCATATTGGAGTTTTGTTGTCTAAGTCCTGGCTCCACTTTCAATCCCAGGTTTCTGCTAATGTGCACCCTGAAAGGCACCAGATGATGTCTAAACTAGTTGTGTTCCTGCCACCCACATGAGGAATCTGGGTTTAACTCCTGGCTCCTGGCTTTGGCCTGGCCCAGTTCCAGCTCCAGAGCACTCAGGGAGTGAACCAATGGATGGGTGATCTCTGCCTGTCTCTTTGTTATGAATGAAATAGCAGTGGATAAAAGATTACCTCAATTCTTTGTCTCACATTTAAGAAGAATTTCCAAGGAGACAAGTCAGAGAGAAAAGCAAGATGTATTTTTTTTAAAGCTTTATTTATTTATTTCAAAGTCAGAGTTACACAGAGAGAGAAGGAGAAGCAGAGAGAGAGAGAGAGAGATCTTCAATCCACTGGTTCACTCCCCAATTATCTGCAAGGGCTTGAGCTGTGCCCATCCAAAGCCAGGCGCCAGGAGCTTCTTCCAGGTCTCCCTTGCAGGTGCAGGGGCCCAAGGACTTGGGCTATGTTCTACTGCTTTCCCAGGCCATAGCAGACATCAGGATCAGAATTGGAGCAGCCGGGACTCAAACTCGCACCTGTATGGGATGCTGGTACCCATGTGGGATGCTGGCACTACAGGCAATGGCTTTACCCGCCATGCCACAGTTCTGGCCCCCACAAGATGGATTTAAAAGCAAGATTTATTTAAGTCAGAGACCTCCTGGCAAAGTGGCTAGGAGGGGGGCTCCAAGAGAGGCAAAACTCAAAGCAAAATTTGGAGGAGGAAAAAAAGACTTATCAGCTTGACATGCAGTTACAAAGCAAAGACAAAGCCCATCAAAAGACCTGAACTATAATTTAGGCTGAGGGGTGGGATAAGTAACTTGTTTTTACAGTAAACTGTGAGCTCAGAAGGATTAGTTGCTACTCCCTTGCTATTCTTATGGTAAAATTTGCTGTTCTCATGCTATTCTCCCCAAGGAATAGGGGAAAGCAGTTGACCAAGCTAAAGATAACTTTTTGAGTAAACAAGCATTTTGCACCCACAATTTCCACTGGGACAACCTGGTTACCTATTAAACTATCTGACTCCTATCTTTATCCATTTCCCTCTTTATGTCTGCCCTTCAAATAAATGAAAAAAAAACATATAATTTATAAAATTTTTAGGCTGAATGAAAGCTTTACATATATGATACCATAATGTAAATATCCTTCTGCTCCCTGCTTGCAATTTTTGATTTTTTATATTGATCCAATTGATGCCTGTAGCTCAATTGTATTGGCTTTAACTGCTAAATAATATTTCGTTATGTTTATATAACATGACTTTAAAACAATATCATATTGAAAGCCATTTAAGTTGTTTCCGGCTGTAAAAACATATTTATTTGTTTGAAAGGCAGAGTGACACAGAGAGGAAGAATGAGACAGAAAGAGTTCTTCCATATGTTGATTCACAAATGGCAGCAACAGCCAGGGATGGACCAGGCTTGAGCCAGAAACCAGGAACTCTATCCAGATTCCCAAATCGGTGGCAAGGGTCCAAGGACTTGGCCATCTTTTGCTGCTTTTCTAGGCACATTAACAGGTAGTTGGATTGGAAGCTGAGCAACAACTGGGTCTTTTTTTTTTTTTTTTTTTTTTTGGACAGGCAGAGTGGACAGTGAGAGAGAGAGACAGAGAGAAAGGTCTTCCGTCCAATGACCACTGCCACTGGCGTGCTGCAGCCGGCACACGGCGCTGATCTGAAGCCAGGCGCCAGGTGCTTCTCCTGGTCTCCCATGTGGGTGCAGAGCCTAAGAACTTGGGCCATCCTCCACTGCACTCCCTGGCCAGAGCAGAGAGCTGGCCTGGAAGAGGGGCAGCCAGGACAGAATCCCGCGCCTTGACTGAGACTAGAACCTGGTGTGCTGGCCCCGCTAGGCGGAGGATTAGCCTATTGAGCCACGGCACCGGCCGGCAACTGGGTCTTAAACTAGCACTCTGATTGGGCTGCCAGTGTTGCAGGAACTGACAATTCACTGCACCACCAAGTTGGGCCCATTTCTAGCTTTTTGGTTTTGTACATAATACTGTGGAAAATATTTCTGGACTTGTTTTATTATGTAAATGCTGCTACTTGGCTATTCATTTAGATATTATGAAGGTAAATCAGCAAATAATTTTCAAATACCACACATTCACATGCTTTGGTTTATATTGAAATTAGATATAATTACTATTCTTACTAAATTTATAATAGTTGTAAACCTTGTTTATACTTACAAAATAAGAATCATTATAATACTCAATAGTGTTAATCTCACCTGTAATTGTACCAAGTTTAAGTGTGTTTCTAAGGCAGATACATCATTAGTGTCATTGCTTGATTACTTCCCCAATATCTTGTTTTGATAATTCCCAAAGATGCATAGGCAGATGTGAGTGAATTAGTTTTGTTTTTAGGAGAACATCGTGTTAAAAAAACACAAAAACTTCCTGAATTTCCAGCACTGTCACTTGCTCAGTTAATGATTTATCAAATACATCAGAGCAATTAGAAGAATAGGATTTTTAAAAAATGTTTTCCACTACAGCTCAAGTAATTTAAATCACTCTCCTAAGAGATACACATTGGGAAAAGTCATAACTGGTATGCACATGACACTGTGAGGATAATGATCAGTGTAAGCTGATCACTTCTAATGGGAAATATATACAGAGCTCTGGAATTACATTCCAAATCACTTGTTTTTCCAGCATTTATTGTATGCAGCAAACACATAGGAAGTGGTTAGCTAAAACAGGTAGTTTAAAAATATTTTAACATTTTTATCTAAACGAATGTCAGATTTTTTTTCTAAAAATGAAAAATGCTAAGTATAATAAAAGTGTGTATTTATGCTCTCGGCAGCCAAATGTGCTTTTTAATGGAATTTAAATAAATGGAATTTTTATGACAAAAAAAGCAACAGTAAAAGCAGTGATTATGTTTTTCATAGTTCATTTGCCTCCTTTGCCCTGCAGACCTTGTATGGAGGAAAATGAGATCCCGAGTGAAGTCTACAATGTCATTGACTCTGAAGAAGGACTCAGAGACCTATTGGTGTTTAATGACCCTTACTGGCCTATGCGATGGGAACTGGTATGATCTTCCGAAATAGATGGTTCTTTGGCAATGTTAAAGAAATATTATTTTCGTCATGTTTTAATGCAGTAGACAGATACTTTTATGCACTGCCTGCTTTTATCTATTGATTTTGTAGAGAAAGACTCAGAAACTTTTTAAAAATATTACTGCCAGCTTATTAATGAGCACTAATCCTTTTAATTTGATTGCACCCTTAGGGTTTGATTTAGTCTATAAAATGTTATACTTAAAAAAAAAACCCTAAGATATTTAAATTTGGTTGTACAAGCAGACTCATTACATAGAAATGTTGTGGTGGTTCAGGATTGAAGTTTTTGTTCTAGAATAACTCTGAATATATTCCATACTGCATTGATAGTATAGAACTCACCTTTGTCTTTGTGTATTAAGCAGATGTTAGAACATTTCATGACAAACTTTATCCATAATGCTTATTTGGTTGGACCTCTTAGAACAGCATAACCTTGTCATCTATGTAAGACTGTGCTATTGAAAAAGTCTATAAAATATAGATATAATTTTTAGTATAATATGTCCGAAAACGTTCTCAAGGATACAAATGTTTTTAAAGGAAAATATTTTGAATGTAAAAATCAGTTGGTGGTAATTTTAGAATTTGAAGACCTTGTTCTGTCCATACTTAGTTTTTCATAGGTCTGTAATTATTCTGTGTTGTAGCGGATCCAAGGATGTTAAATGGAAAAAAAAGGTCAAATGTGTTTTATCATTTTAATGGATATAATGAGGTGAAAAGTGGGAAACTATTGTGGTGGCTCATTTGAATGTTGGTCATTGGTAGTTACTAATCCTACTCTCTGAAATGAATTGAAAACCCATACTGGAAAATGTCCAGTTCAATTTTCTGTAATTTCAACTTTAAATAATGAAACATGACTTACAAAACTGAACACTATCTGTGACTAAATTTGACAGTTAAAACAAACAAAAAAATCCTACTCAATCAGCAAAACTTTGAATATTGCTTCAATTACTTGGAGGTAAAATAATAATTAAAAAGTGAGTGGATTGGAGTCAGTTAGGAATGTGAAAGTCAAAGAGAGAAATAGCGAAATTAAGATGGTGTGAAAGAAGGTAATTAGATAAGGAAAGAGGACATGAAATGAGGGGGGACTGTTTTCTTTTGTTTGTTGGGTTTTTGACCTGAATGGTAAGATGAATATTTGAAGAATGCATATATCAAAAACATTAATTAGTCACTTCAAGGGGAATAGTTTATATTGACAATAAAATGTTAAGCATCTGTACATGGAGGTCAAAAATTTTAGGGGACAAATTTTAGAAAAGAGATGGAAGGCAGGTGATACAAGAAAGATTAAAGGAACTGAGTAGCATACAGTTGATAAAGTGACAAAGATTTGGAATGGAAAGAAATCTGAGAGATCATTAAGGAATACATCCTCTGAAAAGTAAAGAGAAGTGAGCATAAAAGGAAAAGGCATAATATAGCAATAAGATGACTCTATACTATTTTCTAGGATAGGAGTTGGCAACTTTTTCTATAAAGGATAAGATAATGAGTATTTCAGGCTTTTTGGGCCATGAAATGTCTGACATATTCTTATATCAAAAAACAACCTATTCTTTTTGGTTCTGTTGCTGTTGTTGTTGTTGTAGTCCTTTAAAATTGTTAAGAAAAAAAATCTTAACATAGGGCCATACAAGAACAGGTTGCAGGCCTGGTTTCACTTGCAGGTCTTGGTATACTGGCAGAGGAGAAGAGGAGTCAGAGAGGAAGCAGCAATTTAGATTGAGCTGCCTTCAGACGTTGAAGTGCTGTGCTGAGTAATACTCAAACCACACTGCTACAGCTCAGAGCTAGGAAGGTCAAGCCCATTCAAATTAATGTCACTAGTCTTCTGGATTATTACTGTTTCCACCAGTCTAGAGCCATGTCTGTTAATATGGAAGAGATTGCTTTTTAAGTACTAAGACAAGTCACAATATAAAACTGCAAAGAAATTACAATTGGATGTTCTATCTAAAACATACGCTTAAAAGCAGATCTAAGCAGTGCTGCAAAATCCATCCTCTCCCAGAATTACCAGCTTTATTTCCATGAAAGACTGAGTGTAGCAGGTGGGTTATTTTGCCCTGACAGGGCATTTGAGACCTTGTGCTTCTTGACAGCTCCTTCAGGATCTCTCTTGGGTACCAGTTTCTCCCCCTTTGCATTAGAATCAAGCTTCCTAAAATGGTAGTCTGTTCTGCTGTGCGTTTTTCTGGCTTTGTGATGGCCTTGCACTATCCCTGCCATCTTCCCCGCCATACTCTACCTAGACTTTCAGTGTAATAGAGACTCCGGGTTTTGTTTTATTGAATCATAGTTTATGAACTTGTAACCATCCAGATAAAAACCTTCACCAGAAAGAGTCAGCCTTTCTAACATGGTATAATAAGTCATTCATAATCTTCTTTTGTTGACTTTACTAATTTTAATTCTCACCATTTTAATTATGCATACAATCCATAGACCAAACAGAAAAAAAATCCCCATAGGAATGCAAATGGTCGCTATTCCTTTCCCAAATGCTCTTTGCTTGTGCCTCCTCAATATTCCTTATTGACTATTATTTTTTTCTCATTCCAAAATTCACTCTGGCACTCCCTCTTAAGAGAAGATTCTTTGTTCATCTATCAGAGTGAATTAGGTTTCTTTTACTCTCACAGTATGAATATGTTACTGCTTAACAATTTGTGTGTCCTCTCAGCTGGAGAATAATATATTTAAGGACAGAGACTGTATCTTATTCATCTGTATATTGCAACTCATGGCAAGATACCTGGCATTTTTCATAGCAAACAAGCATTTGTTTATTCAGCACACTTTAGACTGCATATATGAATGTAGCTGCTCATACTTTTTTCTTTTTAATGCTTATTCTAAAATAAAAATCTAAAAATCTGGTTAGCCCTTATCTTCTATAGTCTAATAAATATTCTCACTTAAAAAGTCAACTCTTATCTCTTTACCAATGTTTAAGGACCAAGAAAAAAGATTCTGTAATAAGAAAACCTCAACAGAGTGGCTTAAGCAGACAGGTTTGCTATTCCATGTAAGTAGAAGAGTTGGTTCAGAGCCAGTATGATGTCTCACAGTACGGGACCCAAGGCTCCTTCCATCTGTTATCCCCTTCACAGAGTTCACCACCTCTTCTGCACGCCACCTGGTGGGAGAAAGGAAAAAAGAAAGGAGGTGCATGGCACACCCATTCCCTTGCAGACATGGCTAGAAAGTTGTACAAGTTTGGAGGTTTTCTTCCTTGAAGAAGAGATATGGGGAGACAGCAGTCTCTTCCATGTATTAATTAGAAAAACAAAATATTTTAAGCAAAATGTAGCTAATTGAATTCCCTGAGTTTTTTATATTTGTGTTTAAGATATAGCATTAAAAAAAGAGAAATAGTACTATAAAAAGGGGAAACATGGGGCTTCAGAACAATTTTTGAGATTTCAGATAAATTTTTGTAAATCTAATTAAAACAATTGTTCAATAAAGTGAAACTCTCCTTACCTAACAGTAATTCTCCAAATTTATCAGAGTAATTATCAAGGAATTGAATGTCTATCAGTTCAAACAGAATACCATTTGGTATTCACTATTTTAATAAAATATCAGAAATGAATGCATAAAAACTAATAAAATTATTTCTTTTATGTCTAATTTCACTGCTACTGTTATTCTTGGGGAAAATAATTTATTATCAGAAACCTACATGCAAACAACCAGGTTGTTATTCTATTAGACACTTGCAAAATTCTGATAATGTAAGGTAATATTTTTTAAAGTACTAGTCAATTTTTCATAGCACATTTCTTGACGAATTCTTATCAGGCTTTACATATTGTAGTTCTAAAAGTTTGTGTATAAACTTAATGCTGCTTCTGCCTAAAACTGTGCTAAAAACTAAATCACAAGTATTTGAATGAAATATTGACTTAACATTATGTTTCTTGAAGTACCATGTTCTAGTAACAAAGACTTTAAAGATCTTATACCATATTTTTGTGAACACAGTAAATGTTCCATGATGATGTTTGGAATAAGTGGCAGCTTTACTAGTTATGCCACAGCACTGACTCCTGTTCTTCATGTTTTTTAGAATATATTGCCATAACCTGCAATATTAGCAAATATATAGAATTTAGGGTTATACAAATATGAATTTAAATCCAGGGTCTGTAACTCCAGGCTGTGGCATCATTAGCATTTTTAGAAAGATTTATTTATTTATTTGAAAGTCAGAGTTATGGGAGGGGGGGAGAGAGAAAGAGGAAGAGGAAGAGAAAGAGAAAGAGAGAAAGAAAAAAAGAGTAAGAGAGAGAGAAAGAGAAAGGTATTTCATATGTTGGTTCACTCTCCAAGTGGTTACACTGGCTAGGGCCTGGAGCCTGGAAGATCTGGAACACCTGGGTCTCCCTCATGGGTGGCAGGGGCCCAAGCACTTGGGCCATTTTCTACTACTTTCCTAGGCACATTAGAGGGAGCTGGATCAGAAGTAGAACAGCTGGGTCATGAACTGGTGCCTATATTGGATACCAGCATCACAGACAGTGACTTAATCCACTGTACCACAGTACCAGCCCCATCATTAGCATTTTAACCTTTCTGAAAATCTATGAAGTAGATATAATGATAATGATACCCTCATAGGATTTTTCTTAAAATTCAATAATAATATGGGGACGAGGCACCAATCACACTGTTTGGCATCTGGTGGATATTCAGTGGAAAACTTTACAACTAGACAGATTTTGTTCCTCTCTATAATGAGAGAAATCTCCATTTTATGGGAAATAAACTTTTCTGATTGCTCATTTCAATAAAACTAGATGACAAATAGTAATACTAGTATAGGATATTAATAATATGTTTGTTGTAATAAAATGGAATAATGCCTATGATAGTGATCTCCAAATAAAGGCCTCTCCCACAAAATGTTGCACAAGCAGGTTCATTTGTATCTAGGGACCTATATGAGAACGTCATTTTTCATTTTTTAATTTTTAATTTTTTCTTAGTCTACTATAATGCAAGCAGTATGTTAAGATGTTATTACATTTTTGTTTTATAAATAATTATTCACATAATATAGGTATGTGCACAAAACTTTCTAATGACAATTCATGAACAAAATGTTTGAGGCAACTGGTATACTCAACAAATAGACATAAAGTGGTACCACAGTGTTTTTATTGAGTGTCTGTTACATGAACAGGACTAGGCATTAAATCTCTGAAAATGAATCATATAGAAATTTTGACACTAAAAGGCTTAAAGTATAAAAGAAGTGATAGCAATATACTAATAAATAACTATTACCAGACAGAAAGCCATTCTGTTAAGAAGACTCAATTAAAGTCATTTCTAGCTTGTTGGAGATAATATTTAAGCTAGCACTAAATGTGGAAACACTATAAACAGAAACATGAAGATGGGAAAACACTATTTTTGTTCAGAGGAAAATGTCTGGGATGCTTGGCTGAGAAGTCCAACTTCCATTCCGTACCAATAAAATTTTAAAAGACTTCTAAGCAGAAAATTTGAGTAATGCTTGAATAATATCCATTTATTATTTTTTCCATTAATTTATGAAACACCTATTTGTCAAATACAGTAGTCAGACCCAGTGCTAAATATGCAAAATACAAATACAAATTGCATGCTGTTCTTGTTCTTAGAGGGCTCATAGTCTTGTGAGATAGCCAGGAAAATAATATTTACTGTGTTTTATGAATCTTTAAGAGTCATATATAAACGAAAACTAGGGGTTAGGAGAGAGCAGTGCAGGGTGCCAAACAGCTTATTAAGCCCAAGTCTGTTGAAAAACCTCCACTGAGTCAAAGGAGAAGGCTGGCTAGTTGTGGCCTTGTTTATGTGGCAGGAGCCTAGAGAAACAGCAAGGGAGAGTAGCCTGGAGAGTTCAGGTGGACCCAATTCCAATAGACTGAATCTGCCAAAATGAGGCATTTTCCCTTTGTCCAATATCTCATAAGGATTTATGAGAGGGAAATGACTTAACTGTCTTTGTCCTGTAAAAAGACAAATTAGGTAGCAGATTGAGGAAAGAATAAAGGACACCAACATAGAAGGTGGAAGTGAAGAAGATAGGAGATGTCTACCAAGAAGATGAAAAAAAATGTGGCCTTCTACATAGATATGAAGAGGGAAAAGTACAAAACAAGGCTATATTTAGGATCAAGATAATAATAAGAATTTTATGTAAGTCTGGATACAAGCATTTAGGGAGAGGTACATGTCCGGGATGCTTTTGAGATTGGTTTGTGACATGTGAGTGATTGTATTAGTCTTTTAGGGGTGCCATAACGAAATACCCATGATGGCATGATTTTAAAAATAGAAAAGTATTTCCTTGTAGTTTTGGGGCAGAATGTCCAAGATCGGGATCCTGACAGGGATGATTTCTCCTGAAGCCTCTCTCCATGGCTTGCCTGTGACTGCCTTCTCTTTGTGTCCTAACATAGCTTGTCCTCTATGGGTATGCATTCTAGTATCTCTCCCTCTTATAAGGATATTGGCCATGTTTTCCTTTAATCTTCATGATTTCTTTAAGGGTGATTGAGAGTCCTTATACAAAGACCTTGTTTTTAAATATGATCATAGAGGGGCTTCACAATAAGAATTAGGGGAGAATATAATTCAGTCAGTCTAAAATAATGATTCAATTAAAAGTGTGTGTGTGTGGGTGGGAGTTTGGTTATATGGTACAGGTCATGAATTAAGTGTTAGAATGGCCAAGATCTATCTATCTATAGCATATTTGAGGAAATATTGAAAGAAAATTATTAGAATATTTCCTAATTGTAAAAGGAGATAATATCATTATCCTAACTTTTTTTTAAAATTTATTTTATTCACTTGAAATCAGAGTTACAGAGAGAGGTAGAGACAGAGAGAGAGAGTGGTCTTCCATCTGTTGCTTCACTCCCCAAATGGCTGCAATGGCTGAAGCTGAACTGACCCAAGCCAAGAACTAGAAGTCTGGGTCTCTGGGTCTCCCATGCGGGTGCAGGGGCCCAAGGACTTGGGCCATCCTCCTGTGATTGCCTAGGTACAGTAGCAGGGAGCCGGGTCAGAAGTGGAGCAGCCAGGACACAAACCAGCACCCATATAGGATGCTGGGGCTGCAGGCCGGGTTTTAACCCTCTGTGCCACAGTGCCAGCTCCAATTATCCCAACTTTAAGAAAGGCAACATTAAGGAACATATAATTAAAGATAACAAGAAGGATCTTAGAAATTTTTAAATTTGGTCGATGCTGTGGCACAGTGGGTTAACACCCTGGCCTGAAGCACCCGCTTGCCATATGGGCGCTGATTCTTGTCCCGGCTGCTCAACTTCCGATCCAGCTCCCTGCTATGGCCTGGGATAGCAGTAGAAGATGGCCCAAGTCCTTGGGCCCCTGTACCCGCTTGGGAGACCTGGAAGAAACTCCTGGCTCCAGGCTTTGGATGGGCGCAGTTCCAGCCATTGTGACCAATTGGGTAGTGAACCATTGGATGGAAGACCTCCCTTTCTCTCTCTCTGCCTCTCTTCTCTCTGTGTAACTCTGACTTTCAAGCAAAATAAATAAAAAAATCTTTTAAAAAACAAATATGGAAATTGATGTGTTACACTGTGGGCATTATAATTACAGATTTGTTTATTTAACAACTATTACAAATATAAGAAATTCTCATTCATGTTACAAATATGTACTACAACATGTTATCCAAAATGTAACTCATCAATTTCTAAGTGCCTACCTATATCTTCTGAAGCTATGATTCTCAAAACATAATAAACTTGTAATTAACATATTCTGCCTTAAGATGTCTATGTGTGTTTTTGGAGGTACATTAATAAAAATATGGGGGGTTATTGAATAATATTGCTGAGGAATATGTTCTTGGTGAAAAGAGAGGAGGAACAATATTTATAGGCCAAATACAGTATACTGATCTTAAAGCAGTGTGTAGGTTGAAATGTGAGACAGGAATAGATAATGGACATATGTTGGGAGGCTCTTGCAAAAATTCTATAATGAAAATTGAATATGTGGACTGGTATGATGCACGGAGAAAGGAGAAAATAGGACAAACTTATTGACTTAGTACTGAGTGACTAGAAAAGTTTAGATAATGTGGAGTTCAGTAGTGAATAACATATCCCTATCTCAATGAGAAATAATATGATTAAACCAACAATTAATGGTAAAATGTAACTGCTGGTCATGTGGTTGGTGGCAATAACTAGAAGTTCCTAACCTAGTGTTAAGTGCATAGGAAAGTTTGTGTTGTTCTTCTTTCCAGATGAAATGACCTTTAAACTGAGAAGTAAGATGTATGTAATTTACAAAGAAATTGTCATGATCTGAGGAGTGGTTATTTTAGTCAGGAAGACAGACAATTGTGGAGCATTGAAGAACTGAAAGGTTTGTCAGTACAGGCAAAGCATGTGTTTTAAAAGGGAAAAGGAACCTGAAAGGTTGAAGCAGAATTCAGAGACACAAGAAAAACCAGGAGAGTGTGCCATATGAGAGTCTAACATAAATGGTGTTAACTGTGGGCAAAGCTTGGGAGCAAACAACATTTCTGCATGTTCTTTGAATCAGTAACAAAGATGCTATTGTTTTTAATGCCTGGACAATAGAGAAAAATATAAAGAGCAAAATGCTGCCTAAAGTCTTTTCACCTCCTCAGACACCTATAAAGACAAACTGAGCAATAAATATACCACTTGTGGTAAGTTTGAAATAAATATTATATAATTGAAATAGTCATGGAATAGAAAACTTTGGACTGAATGGGTTAATCAGAACAATTCCAGAAGTTAAGAATAGAAGTCACACTGCCATAGACTGATGAATGACTAGATGTTGAGGAAGTGGAGACATTGAATAAAAACCTATTGTAGGAGTCTCCCTAATCTATTTATTATCGACCTCCTGAGAATATTAGCATAGATTTTGGAGTTCAAGGTACCTATAAATTTGAGCATTGGTGAATTTATAATATAAACAATGGAAACCAGAAGAAATTGGAATTTTATCTTCAAGAAACTGGAAGAAAATTGTAACAACCTGAAAGTATATTGCAGGGGAAAAAGTATCTGTCAGAAATGAAGGTGAGATGAATTTATTTTCAATCAAGGAAAATCTGAATATATTCATCAGCCAATTCATACTGTAGGAACTACTAAAAGACATTAAATCAGATAAAAATTTGCAAGTTATCTGAAGCACAGGATGAGATTATGTTTCTCAAGAAAGGATTTACCTTTGCTTCCATCAGGCAGTCAGAGAAACTAGTAATGTGGGATCATCAAAACCTAAGATCAAAGATCAAGATTATTCCAAATTGGGCATCAGTTCAAGAGAGAGGGAGAGAGAGAATGAGAACTACTTGTAATGTACCCTGACTCCTATCAAAAGAGCTGTTCATCTTCTCAGAATATGAGCCAAATTTTCAGGAACTGCAGATGTCCCTAAGGGAAAAATAAGCTCCATTGCCAAGCTTACTTGTGTTAAGTTTCAGCTTCTCCCAGATCTTGGCCTTCAGAGCTCTCCAATGCATTGAAGTATTTGAATAATTATCCAGTTTTTTTAGTGTCTTTAGCAGAAGTGTAGTAAGGATTATTTAACCCACCATTACCAGAAATAGAAGTTTGAAGTTTATGCTATGTATATAACCAAGTAACCAAACTTTAAAGATGTAAATTGCTTTAACACAGTCACATAAAACAAGTAAGACCATCACACTAAAGTTGTCCTTGGATGTATGCTTTTTGCCAGAATGACACCAACATACAGTTTAAACAGGGAGATATTATTTTAAGGGTAGGAAAATCTGTCTTGCCCAATGGTCAGAAATTCTTTCAACTGGATTCTCAACTTCTCTATAAGGCATTGTCATGTTAAAATAATGAAAAAGAGCACATATTGAAGAGAGAGTCCACATGCCTAGCCATGGAACATCAACATTTTTATCTGTTCCATATGGTGAGCTGCTACTGGAATGGAAACATTTGTATTGATATTTTTTCTGATTAAAAAGTAAATATTTAGACAATAGAGAAAAATATGGAGTAAAAATACTGCCTATGGTCTTATACCCATACATAGCCACTATGAACATTTTGTTGCATATTTTCTGATAACATTTTATTTCTGCAATATGTACAGTAACTAAATTATACATTGTTTACTTAAAAATACTCGAAGTTTCAAATAAAATTACCATGCATTAAGTAACTATTTTGTTTTTTATTCGACACATGTTGGTGATTTTTTCCATCTTAGTTTATTTGGATTATCTCATCTCTTTTAATATTGCTCATCATGCCTTAATGTTTACTGATAGTCTTAAAGTAGTTTATATTATATAGACATTGATCTTGTGCCCAAGGTAGACTCTGTTCTGTGGTGGTGAGAAGACTCTGAAAGGGGATTTTATACTACACCTCTAGGAGTTCACAAAAGTGACAGACCAGTAGGCAATACCATTCATAGGCAGTTCAAGGATCTGATGCTGCTGCTTTTACTCTGGAAAACTGAAACACTAACTCACATGAAGCCTGGTGTGGAGGGCTGGGCACTTCTCGCCCTATTAACTCTAGCAGGGTTCTCAAAGTCCTTTGATTTTTTCTCCACTAAGTGGTCCTTACCACATTCCCTTGTCCAGTTCTATTGATGGGAACTTAGAAATGTTTCCAAACTATTCATAGGTATAGTTGTTAGTAGGAAGGTAGAAAACAGGGGAATCGGGATGGCTTTTGTGAATGAAGAAATTCTTAAACTATTTTCTTTTCTTTTTGGTTTGTTGAGGTTGACAAAGGTTGGCAGGGAGTATTCCCAGTCCCTCCCCAAGCTCCGCCTTTAATTTGTCCCACCTTCCCTGTTGAAGAACGCCATGATAAAAATCAGACTTCACTTAGTACAACTGTGCACAAGATGACGTCAAAGACAAACAGTGGTCAACCCTTCTGGGAGACAGATTCTTCTAACAGCTGTCTTTACTTTACGCCCTGCTGCGCAGAACTTGGGGATTTCCTGAGCTGTGTCTGGAAAACTTAACCATTTAATTTGTATACTGAGCTTTTATCCTGTCAAATATTGAATAGCAATCAGTTTTTCCTTTAATCTAAGTTGTTCCTCTTCACAACTTGCAGAATAAAGCAAATTTTGTTTCTTGACCATTGATAGTTTCTGAAATTTAGTAATGCAAAATTTTTATTTTCAGTTTGTCTTTCTATTTTTTGTCATGTTGGTACTTTATAGAGAATGTGCAGACTCAAATCACAATTGAAATGGGATATTGGTCCTAAAAAGATTTTATGAGAAGAAAGCAGATGAATGTATCCTGTGTCCTTGCTAGAGATATCTTGGCTTTGTGAAATGTTGCTGATATTTGAGTCTATGTTCATTCGAAGTAATACCAGACTCTTGAGTTGATGTGAGGAGTGTGATCCTAGGCTGGGAGGTGAATGAGCTTATAGAAGGGGTCACCCTTGGAAGCATACTTTTTTGTTTTACTTCAAATTTGTGTAGAACAGACTCTATGGATGGAATATGAATGTTATAAGAAGATATTTTGGATGCTAGAGATCTATTAACATCTTCAAAGGAAGTTTTTCTTGAACTGTCTTCCAGAATGAATCAAAATGTTACAAGCAATTATTTTAGAGCTTCATTTTCTGAATTGGTTACTTTATAAGCTCCCACCTATATTTGGATGGAGGATGAGTTGCTACTGGCTGAAAGCCACTCCTTAAGGAGACATGAAGGGAGTTGTGCTGGCAACCAAATTAATTTGTTATATATCCTCTCTGAGTGTCATGTGATATCAATGTGAAACCCTCGTTTTGAGGTCATCTTATGAATTTGCCATTCAGGTATTCTGGTTCCTACATGTGAACATACATAATTTTTCATGAATCTCTGATTATTTGGTTACTTATACATATAATGCATATTTTTCTATTCCCAATCAGATATTAGATGAATCTTTTCAAAGCTGTATGATAACATTGATTAAAATATTTACCTTATGTGTGTGGAAATATTGCATAGGACCCCATAAAAGTGTATGAATATTGCATATTAATTAAAATGTAAAAATAAAAACTTATACAAAGAGTTGTCCTAATTCCAACATGAATAATTTACTCTTGCCTTGCCTAGGCCCCCTTCCTTGATTGTTGTGCTCATTCCTCAGCTACTGGCAGTATTGACTAAATGTATCAGAACTCCCACTCACTCACCTAACTCCTAACTCTCCATGTCCCTCTCTTACTGTATCTTGAGATTGCTCTTAACTGATCATATCAGTCTAGCTAGGGAGAACGTAACACTCCTTTTTAACTTCAGGAATTATATGTAGACAATGTCTGTCTGACATAGGGATACAGAAGACTAGTGTCCTTATCTCAAGATGGTACAACACTAGGATAAGCTTTATATTCCAGATAGAATACAAATACATTAGACCAAGGCTGGACTTTACCCAAGAAAACACTCTTGATCAGCTATTTCCCCTTGTATATCCTGATTTGCTCTTACTCCCAAGAGTATGCTTGGAAAAAGTCTCCCTCAATATTCAATTGGAACTCTGAATCAAGCTCTTTTCTAGGTAAATTGACCTAAGATGATCCCAAAAGTAGTCTTAGGAAGTGGGATTCAAGAATGGGATCCCAGAAGTATAAATCTGAAGGCTGGTTTGCAGCAATGACCTTGTCGCTGGTGGTGGATAGAGTTTGCCTAGCCTTTGGCATGCAGCCACAATGCAGTTGCTAAGGTTGTCACTGAGGCCCATCGAGACAGTTACAGACAGAAGGAGATACACCAGTTAGTTCAGTATTTCTGGCACTTGAGAGGTACAAAAGAAATATAAATTTAAAGACTGAAATTGAGAGGCTATTTCTGAATGCCATTGATGCCTCATGGAGATGAAATAAAAGGCTCAGGGCAATCAATCACCAATTTAAAGCCAAGCATTAGAGTCAGTGGACTTCTTTGGCTGCCCCTTGAGCTGGAGGGCAGAGGAACTAAAGACTAGACATAGGACTTAATTATAAAAGCCATAGAACTCAAGAGAAGGCTTACTTCTCAGGTTTGGCAAGTTTCATATGCCAAACTCAGAGCTCTGAATGGCAGTGAAAGAAACATTGAAATTTAGGAGAGGAATAACTTATTGTATAAACGTAATCTTTGGATTCTCACATTTTCCTGAAATTTCTAGACTTATGCAGTGATCTCTTTTGTTGAAAGCTAGAGCTTTCTGTACCTCTTGCTTGAAACCTGGGGAAAAGCTTCAAAAAAGGCATGTCAAGTATGGTAGACCAAGTGCCTTACAAGATAATACTGATCTGCTTATGGACCCAGCTTCCTTCCTAGATACGTAAACAGCAAGTAGGATTGTTTCTCAGCATAACCCTGTTGGCAAAGTGCTGATCCTGCTAATGGACAGGATAGATTAAATGACCGATGAGTTTCAAGGAAAACTAACAAGTACAATGGTAACTAGGAAAATATCCCTGAGTAGATTATGAGAGAAGTAAATCAGGATGATAGGGAGGAATACAAAACTGAATGAAGGACAGTATATTAATAAGGGCATCCTCTTGTGTTTTAGGACTTAATGCTCTGGAAATAGTTCTTGGAAGCTTCTTGGAAGCTTGAAAAACAATGAAATTTTTTACTGTTATACCTAAATGACTTTATATTTAATGTAGTAAAGGTCCGACAACAATGACAGACTAGTTAATAATACGAGAGGCTCAGAAAAATGAGTGTTCCGGGAATTATTTATTGTTTAAACACTGAAAACTGCACTTGTTGATTTTGTTTCTTGGAATAATTCATTCATGAAAGGCTCACAGGCATCATTTGAAGTTTGTAATTACTTTACTTTGTAGCTGAGACTAATTGCAGGAAATGCTAAAATAGAATTGGCCTCTTTGGTATCAATGGAGTTGATAAATCATGACATAGTAGAGGCCAGTTGGACATATTATTTAACTGTTTAAGTAAGTTGGGAGTGATTTTAGTAATGAGCAGCCAAGATTGGCAGTTGAGAGGATTAACCTATAAAGATCTATAGAGATGGTTTGTAAAGCACTGATTGCCAAGTAACAAGATGGGTATAATATTGACTAGTTACATAGCTAAACTCTGTGTGTGTGTTTATAGATAAATAGCCCTATTCTATATTTTGGATATATGGTATAAAATTTTCCAATTGACTTCAAACTTTTGTAAATTCATTCTCAGTCTTGCCTTAATTTAGATAGATAGATAGCATAACAACACAATAGCTAACAAATAAATGGAAAGATAAAACTAAAGATATTAGACATAAAATTCATCAACTGGAAGAGAGATCAGGTCCATTAGGCATGAACTTGTAACATCATGTCAATTTTGTGTAGTAATTTTCACTTTTTTTCCAAAGAAACATATCTGTTTACTTGATGACTATATACTAAGCAGAGGTGAAAGCCAAGTCTTTTGAGGTCTATTGGACACACTATCCGATTTGATGCTTATCCTCAGAACCAAAAGCATTATCATAATTAGCCTTCAGTAAAGAGGCATATGTGACCAGTTAAAAATGGATTCCTGGCCCAAGTATGTCTTGCAGTGGGTCCATTGGCTCACAGATCCATTTGGTAATTATGTTTTTGCTTGTTCGAGAATGTATAATCAAAATATACATTGTTAACAGTTGGCATAACTTTAAGATGGCTCCTTGATATCCAATAAGAACAATTGTAATGTATGTGGAAGCCCCTGAAATTGCTTATTAACCCACCTTGAGTCAAAATAATAAATCAGAAACAATATTGTATCTACATGGATATAATGGACAAGATTAGTGTTATCCTCAAAGTCTAAGGGTTATGATACCTATAACATCTTCATTTTGTTGGTCTAACCTGTGTAAAAATCAGATGAACTATAAAAGAAACAGTGGGTTAAACACAAACATAACCAAAAGGAAATCTTAACTATGTCAACTGTGGCAAGTGTATCTTTATTGGAGCAAGTTAACAGATTTGACCTTAATTCCCAAATGATTTGGCTTGGAATGTTCATGCAACCTTAAGATGAATATTCATACATAATATTCCCACTCAGTTGTGGACTTGAAAGAAAATAGTTTAGGATTGCACCCACCCAATCAACAGCTTTGGGCAGAGGTCTCGGTTGTGTGTAGAGAGAAGAAATGGTTTGTAGATACAACATACATGGGTTCATAGAGAGTAGCATACAATTTAGATTATTATTTTTAAATTTTATTTAAGGTATACATATTTCATGTATGTCATATATACAGATTCAGGAACATAGTGATACTTTCTACCCTACCCTCCATCCTGCCCATGCTCTCACCTTTCTTCCTCCTCCTTCTATACCCATTCTAAAATTTTTTACAAAGATCAATTTTCAGTTAACTTTATACATTTAAGATTAACCCTATGGCCAGTGCTGTGGCGCAGTGGGTTAACACCCTGGCCTGAAGCGCCAGTATCCCAGATGGGCACCGGTTCAAGACCCGGCTGCTCCACTTCCAATCCAGCTCTTTGCTATGGCCTGGGAAAGCAGTAGAAGATGGCCCAAGTCCTTAGGCTTCTGCACCCACATGGGAAACCAGGAAGAAGCTCCTGGCTCCTGGCTTCGGATGGGCGAAGCTCTGGCTGTTGCAGAAAATTGGGGAGTGAACCATTGGATGAAAGACCTCTCTCTCACTCTCTCTCTCTGCCTCTCCTCTCTCTGTGTAACTCTGACTTTCAAATAAATAAATAAATCTTTTAAAAAAAGATTAACCCTACATTAAGTAAAGAGTTCAACAAATAGTATGAAGAAAAAAACACTATTCCTCAACAATTGAGACAAGGGCTGATAAAAATCATTGCATCTCAAAGTATCAATTTCACACCAATAGATTACCTTTTAGGTACTCAGATTATTAGGGGATCTGGAAAGAGAAATTTTGTGAGATCTGGGTCAAAGAGATCAGAAAACAGACATGTATTTGGGCTATTTGAGAGTGAGGAAGATTGAAGTTATTATCATATACAGGACAGGTCTCATGGTAGAAGAGGTATAAATAATAATCTGGACAGACTAATTTGGCCAGATGTTGTTAGTCATCCCCTGTGTTGACCATGACAAAGATCAAGTGAATGAAGAAATCATGATGGCAGAGATGGACTTATACACACCCAAGAATAAGTACTCTATTGACTCACAAAACTGTATCTAACCACATGTGGTTACTAAATGCCTGATCTACAAGCAACATAGACTGATATTAACTGTACCATGTGACACTAACCTCCCAGAGACATATCAGCCTCTTGGTGGCAGTTTGATTATTTATTTATTAGTCTTTCAATAACATTTTAAAGTTACTATTTTTTTTAATTAGACAGGCAGAGTTAGTGAGATAGAGAGACAGAGAAAAAGGTTTTCTTTCTGCTGGTTCACCCCCCAAATGGCCACTAGGGCTGGCGCACTGCACTGATCTGAAGCCAGGAGCCAGGTGTTTCTTCCTGATCTCTCACATGGGTGCAGGGGCCCAAGCAGTTGGGCCATCCTCCACTGCCCTCCTGGGCCACAGCAGAGAGCTGGACTGGAAGAGGAGCAACCGGGACTAGAACCTGGTGCCCATATGGGATGCCAGCGCTGCAGGCAGAGGATTAACCAAGTGAGCTACAGCGCCGGCCCCTTAAATTTACTTTATAATCATAGGCTTAATGTTTCACTAAATAAAGAGATCAACAAGTAAACTGTAGAAAGACTACTGCTCAGCAGGAATATAAACAAGGGCTATAAACAATAATCAAATCCCAAAATGTCAGCCTCACTCATATATATTATATTTTTGTACTCTATTTATTAGCTACTGCAACTCAAAGAAAATGTGATATTTGTCTTATTGGGTCTGGCTTATTTAGCTACTAATACTAAGAATATTATGGTTTATATTCACATCGATTTTGTTGCAAAAGACAGAATTTCATTTTTTATGGCTGAGTAGTATTCCATTGTAGATGTATGCTACATTTTTCTTATCCAGTCATCAGTTGATTCTTTTTCTTTTCTTTTCTTTTCTTTTTATTTTTGACAGGCAGAGTTAGTGTGAGAGAGAGAGTCAGAGAGAAAGTGCTTCCTTCTGTTGGTTCACCCCCTAAATGGCGCTACGGCCAGCACGCTGTGCCAATCCAAAGCCAGGAGCCAGGTGCTTTGTCCTGGTGTCCCATGCGGGTGCAGGGCCCAAGGACTTGGGCCATCCTCCACCGCACTGCTGGGCCACAGCAGAGAGCTGGACTGGAAGAGGAGCAACTGGGACAGAATCTAGCACCCCAACCAGGACTTGAACCAGGGTGCCGGTGCCGCTGGCGTAGGATTAGCCAAGTGAGCCTTGGCGCCAGCATCAGTTGATTCTATATCTTGACTATTTAGCTGCTATAAAAATGGTAGTATAGCTAATGCTTTCATCTGCTAATTTCACAGCCTTTGTTTATATGCCCAGGATTGGGATGGCTGGGTCAAATGGTAGAACTATTTTTAGATTTCTGAGGAATCTTCATACTGTCTTTTGTAATGATTCTGCCAGTTTATATTTACACTAAAAATATATTAGAATGTTGCTGTGGGTTCGTTTTGAGAGGAGGAGCACAGTGGGGGCAAAAGGTGCGGAGTCACCACACAGACCCTGGGAGTCATGTGAAAGTGGGCCAGATTCTGCAGCCCGCAGAATCATTTATTTCAGTTAATACAGCAGCTTATATAGCCGAGGCAGCCAATCAGGTCAAGGGATAGTTTATGCCCTAACCAATCACAGCCTGTTGCCAGGTAGGCTCTGTTGCCAGGTGGTTTCTCAGGGGGTTTCTGAAGCCATTACTGAGTAATTGACGCTCACTTGCCAGCGGCCATCTTGGCATGGCCTTCTCATTCCACCACATTAGAGTATCTTTTTTCTCCACATCCTCATCAGTAAAGGACTGATGACTGACTACTACATAAGGAGCTCAAGAAACTCAACAACAACAAAACAAACAATAGAAATAAGAAATGGGTAAAGACCATGAACAGGTAATTTTCAAAGTGTGAAATACTGACCATTAGACATATAAAAAAATGCTCAGGATCATTAGCTATTACGGAAATGCAAATTAAAACCACTATGAGATTTCACCAGACCCCAGTTAGAATGGAATACATGTCATATGTTAGTATGGATTGAATGTATTCTACCTTTAGATGACATAGCACTATACAATCGATATTGGTTTAAGGGGCATGCTACATTCTGAAAACTAATGCTTCTCCTTTTAATTTATCATCTACAGGATAAATTTTACCTTTTCCAAGATAGAAAAGGTTCCATAAAATAAAACTGCCATTCTAACCTCTCTCCCAGTGACTTCTTGGGGAATTTGTGACATCTAACTCTGAAATCTTAAGTTCTGTGAATATGGAGGTACTGGGTTTCTAGAGCACTCTCATATAGCTTTGGATATATTAATATTCATTCTACTGTACATGTAATATTAAAGTATAGCTGTCACCTGGTTGCTTTGGAGTATGCCAATAGATAACAGAATATGAAAGTAATTGGTTTTTTATTTGGGAGTCAACAATGCTATGAGTAGAGAAGAGCATGTTTGGTACACAGAGGACATTGGGACTGTCTTCCCATGCTCGTTTATAACTGCAGATGTTGGGGCCGGCACTGTGGTGCAGTAGGTTAATCCTCCACCTGCGGTGCTGGCATCCCATATGCATGCCGATTCTGGTCCCAGCTGCTCCTCTTCCAATCCAGCTCTCTGCTATGGCCTGGGAAAGCAGTGGAGGATGGCCCAGTTCCTTGGGCCCCTGCACCCACATGGGAGACTAGGGGGAGGCTCCTGGCTCCTGGCTTCAGATTGGCATAGCTCTGGCTGTTGCAGCAATTTCAGGGATGAACCAACAGAAGGAATACCTTGCTCTCTTTCTCTCTAACACTCTCTGTAACTCTACCTCTCAAATAAATAAATAAAAAGTTAAAAAATATTATAACTGCAGGTGTCAAGCACAACAACTATGATCTTCCTAATAAGAATATCATAACAAGAGCCCAACTCCTAGGGATAAGACTGTTTTTCTACTAGGTAAGCTACCTAGGCCTGTGAAATTGTTAGAGACAGAGAAGAAATAGAATGCTTTGCTGGGAGATCATGTACTTGGTATATCTTATGGGACTGAACCAAAGACAATTAGTAATAAGATAAATTCAAGAGGACAGATCAATAAGGTTGGCTTCACAAAGTAACTTCTCTTTTCCCAGCACCCTGCTATCACTGGGTGTGCAATGACATGAAATACAGCCTCAATTTCTGTCAAGGTCACCATCTAGATCAGAAGTGATAACATAGATGTGTACACAACTTAACCTCACTTCTCATTGCTAGATTCCACCAAATTCACAAGAGGTAAAATTGGAGGTCAGAAAATGATATTGTTTTACTTATAAATTTCAATACTTGAAAGTAACTATCAAAATGTTTGTTATATAAAGGAATTGTCAAGATCATAATTAGAAAATTTATGTGAGGTTGATGATATATCTCAAAATGATGAAATCAGTGGTATATTGTTAATTATTGCTTTAATAAGACTTGAATTCAGGCATATAAATTTCCAAAATTTAGGATTTGAATTTATGCTCTCTAAAATAAGGTGTTCATTCAGAACTGGACAAAAGCCAAGTGCATACTGACCAGGTGCCACTGAACACCAAGAGCACAGAGCACCCAGGGCACAGAGCACACTGCTTGTTTTCCCCAGAACTGTCAGATAGCAACCATAGGGGGCAATCCAAGCTCAGCAGTAGCGTTCTCAGCTCCCTGTCTGCACCAGCTCTAAGTGTCCTTTTAAGGTATTGCTATCTTATTATTCTGGTTTAAAACAGTTTGAATCCTTATAATTTCACAATGTTTCAAAGTACATAGCTGCTTTAGTTTGGGTGTAGGAAATGTAAAAGAATGAAACCCAGTGAAAAATGTTTTATGAAGATACAAATAGCAAATGGGTTGGAGAGGGCTTCAGATTCAGTTGAAATTGAAGTGGGCCAGATGTTTGTAGTGCATCCACTAGGAATCTTACAGTTCTACTAATTTTTGGACTTTTGTCCAAGTCCTATTTCCTGAAAAGATAAATCTGTAGGAATGAAAACTTTCTCATTTAAGATTAGTGGTATTTCTTAGTAAATTGATGTGTGAATGAAGAGACAAATGTTAAATAAATTTGTTATAACAAATCATTTAAGCAGTATGATAGGTGTTTCACATATTTCTTTTCTCTTATTTGGAAGTACCAGAGTCAGTGTACCAACATATGTGTATGGATACATATTAATGAGTATGATTTCCCTGCCTGTCATTATAAAAATACTTTGCATAGTTCAACTGTTAATGAAATGATGAGAAAATCTTAGGTGAACATTTAACAGTCTATTTTCATTTTGTTTCATCAAAAAGAATCTATTTTACAATTACTATTTACTTGCAATAACCTACAGCAAAAAATGATTTAATGTTCAATATGTGCATTAAAATGCACTTGCTTTTTTAATATGTAAAAGCTGATGGAAATTTCATTTAAGCACAATTCCTGTATCACAGATTTTAAGCAAAATGAAAGGAAGTTAGGGTACCATTAAAACATGGCTATAAAAATAATTTCTTTCAATGGCTGGAGGGAAGTAAGGATTGGTCAAAGTAATTTTTATCTTCGATGGGATTCCCCACTAGCCCGCTTTCTTATTTGACTTAATGCATGCCACAATAATCATTGCTATTTCTTGCTAGCATTTTTCTAGCTCACAGTAATAAGAATAATTGCATGGTGTTTATATTCTAAAGTGCCTTTTCTCACTAAGCTCTGAAGTCCTTTCTGAGTATTAATTCTCACAAGATTTCTGTGTGGCACACAAGGGTATGTATTATTATCTTGTTATTCCCCTTTTAGCAACAAGAAGAGCAAGGTACAGATGTAGTAAATGATACACAAGACAGAGTCAGGATGCAAGAAATATATTAGGAATTCTTACTTCCAGTTCAAATGCCAGACTATGCTTTCTAGGAATACATAATTCTGTTGATGATGGAGTCTTGTCAATTAGTAGTTATTTTTTAACTCCTAAATTTAACTTCTAAAATATAATCATAAGAAGGAATAATTTAATAACTCATAGTAAATTAATTCTATTGTATGACTGGTAAAAGAGAGAATAAAAATAAGCAAGTCTTAGTAACTGCAATAATAGGAGATATCATTGATGATTATTTGAAGTACAAATATTTAATGGTATATATGTAAGATTCACAATAATTAAAGAAAAACTTTTAAATTATAACCAGCCTGGAGGCTGCTAGGAAAAAGACTTAGGTGTGTAACTTGAGTATAGAATCAAAGCTGTGTAAATTTATTGGCTAAAATGTCTTAAGCATATAAATTAATAAATTCATATATATGCTAGATAAGAGTCTTATACATCTGTTATGAGGAAATACAGCTTACTTTTGAGGAACTTAGATATATATGAATCTTATTTATCAAGAATATAGTAAAGAAATAAAAAATACCCTAAATAAAGCGGGAGCACTCAGAGGTTATGTGACTATCATGAGATAATATCTTGACACTTATTATTATTTGAACTATGTCAATAAAAGTCTATATAACAATGCAAAAGGAGAATTAATAGTTTGAGTAGTAACAGCTTTAGGATCATTATCATGTGCTAGAATTTACTAATTTGGTAATTTATTTCAATCTGTAAGTCTCCATCTCCTTGTAAATAACATAGATAGAATTAGACTTACTTAAAGGATTTTACTGAAGTTTGCTTGTGATCAGCTTTTTTCTGGTACTTGATATGTGTAACATAAACATAACTAATAATTTAAAACTTGATTTTCTCATTTTTGAGAGACATAAAATTAAAGCCAGAGACAGCTGCATTATTTTTAATGAAGAATGAAACTCTTCATTACAGAACACCTAGTAGGAAAACATGACCAGAGAAAAGAGAGGAAATAAGCTAAATTATAAAGGCAAGTCTGAGTTTCTGTTAGCATAGGGACTCAAAGTCTTACACTCATTGTTAAAGTTCACATATGCCTTTGTATTGCAATACAGAAAGATGGTGGTAAAATAATCATTAAAATTAAGAGTCAGACTAATGAATGCTAGCTGTTGTAACACACAAACCAAAGACCTTGGAGGCTTAACATGACCAAAGATTGTTTCCCATTCATGGTGATGTTGGTCACAAAGTTTTCCAGGGAAGCTCTTTATCCAAACTCCTTTCCTTTGGTTCTGTCTCTCTCTCAGATGTCTTTAAATCTCTGATGGATTGTGCTCATTTCTTTAGTCAAAGGAACTGAGGTTCCATGGGGGAATGCATGACATTTCTAGGGGTCATTTTTAGAAATGAAGCTCATATTTTTCACCACTGGCCATGCCTACAGCTTGCTACAAGGGGCCTGAGAGTTGCAGTCTTCTTGTGTATCCATGATAGGGACCGTAGACCATTGTCTGTTCTATAATCAACAAATAAAGAAGTGTCTCCTCAGTTCTAGGGAATTGGATACAAGAACCATATAGATAGAACTATGCTTCTACCTGTAACCTCTGCTGAAGTGTATGCTTGGAGTAGGGAAATGACTTGATCAATTCTGACTTCCAGATAGTGCTCAGAAGATAGTATCTGGTAGCTAGTCAGTTTTGTTAATTAATCCAGAAAGTCTAGTTTCTTAAAGATTCTGTATCATATTATATTTATCACAATAAAGCTTGGAAATAAGCCTGTTTTTCAAATATTAAAGAGAAAGTAAATGTAGCAAAGAATTTATATTGGTCTTGAAGCTTTTACATGTTGATTGAATAGTTTAATTAATAAAATTTATAGTACTTGAAATATTAAGCACATTTTAGACACTTTAGTAGACCAGACAGAATTATCCCCTCATTTATGAGGCTGGACTTTTCATAAATATGGATTGTACAAAATTCTTTAAAAAGAATACAAGAATAGCATATATTTTTAAAAAATTTTTCCAGTTTATTTGAAAGGCATACATAGGAGTCGGTGCTGTGGCACAGCGCATTAACGCCCAGGCCTGAAGTGACAGCATCCCATATGGGCGCATGTTTGAAACCTGACTGCTCCAATTCTGATCCAGCTCTCTGCTATGGCCTGGGAAAGCAGTAGAAGATGCCCAAGTCCTTGGGCCCCTGCACCCACATGGGAGACCCAGAAGAAGCACCTGGATTCTGGCTTTGGATCGATGTAGCTCTGGCCATTGTGGCCAACTGGGCAATGAACCATTGGATGGAAGACCTTTCTCTCTCTCTCTCTGTCTCTCTCTCTGTCTCTCTGTCTCTCTCTCTCAGTGTGTGTGTGTGTAACCCTGACTTTTAAATAAATAAATAAAATCACCCATTCACTGATTTATTCCTCAAATGTTCATAACAGCTAGGGCTGGGCCATATCAAATTTGGAAGCCAGGACTTTGATCCAGGTCTACTACCTGGGTGTCAGGCACCTTACTAAATAGGACATTTTCTAATGCCTCCAAGGGTGTGCATTAACATGAAGCTGGAATCAGGAGTGGAGTCAAGATTTGAACCTAGGTACACCAAAAAGGGATGCAGGTATCTTAGCCACTAAGCCAAATGCCTACTCCTACGTAAATAGATTTTGTCTATTCATTGCCTTCAAAAATGATCTTAAAAATACATCATTTTTCAAAGTATTTCTTTTCCTTTATATCTAGAATCATAGAAAAGATGAAATCACACGTTTCTAATTTCCTTCTAGCAATCAAGAGGGAAATGAAGATAACTTGATCCATTTATGGAAAAATAGTTTTTAAAATTCATTGGCATGTGGAGGGCAGCAGAACAAATGAGTATTTTATAAAGTGCATTAATATTGCTGGTAACAAAGTCTCCCACTGACAGGGACAGAGACTTGGAGCAGTTCATAGTTGGCAATTGAGACTCTGGACAGTAGCAAATAGAAAAAGTACTGTTCATGCCAAAGTCACTTATAGGTCTCAGTATTGGGGATGGTTCAGACCACTGATGAGAGTTAGTGGCATAATTTTAGACAAAGACAGAGAGAGAAAGCTGTAAGAACCTGTTTTTATTAGCAACAGTGACAATGATAAAAACATTAAATATAAGAATTAACTGGAAGGTACCACAGATGTTTTAGATATTTTCTCCATCTTTATCATTGATTCTGCTAAACCTTACTTCAAATAAATACTTTTATCACCTGTCTACAACCCAGAATTTAATAAAAGAATTTTATACAAAATGCCCATAAAATTATTGGTGCAAATAAATTGTTATTTTCACTTATTTGAAATATAACAGTACAATTATCAGTGGAATCTGGAAACTGACAGAAAAATACTACTGAGAAAGAAAATAGAGATGTATACAAGCATAGTTAAAAATAAGTGGATTTTTAAAAGAAGATTCAGTACCATTTTCTTAAAATTTCAAAACTATATTTGTCAGAGTAATCATAGGAAGTTGCTGCCAAAAGCTTTTTGCCCATCTCAAATCAAACAAAATAAAGGAAACGTTAGGCTTGGTAGAAGAGATTGTGTTGAATATAATATATTTGTTTCATATTATCAATAGAAATGGAAACTGGTCAAAATTCTAAAATTTATGAAATAAAACACATTGTTGACTTGTTTTATCTCAAATTGAAATTACTGGTTGGGCTTAATGATGACTGGCTTCTTTTTAAAGTAACTTGACAACCAACACTGAAAGTCTGTTTTCAAGTTCTTTTCATGTCTTTTTCCACCTAAAACATACCTGTGCATAATTCAATTTAAAATGCATGTTTTTTATGTCCTCTCCCACAGTTATCATTTACAGGATTTAAGTCCAGAAGGGAACTCCAGAAACAATTTCTAGATAGTGTTTACCTTGCTTACACATACACATATTCTCACTTTAAATGAACATAAGGAAGATGTGTAAGGATTATATCTTTATGCTGATA
This sequence comes from Sylvilagus floridanus, assembly GCA_949820135.1. Lineage (NCBI taxonomy): Eukaryota > Metazoa > Chordata > Mammalia > Lagomorpha > Leporidae > Sylvilagus > Sylvilagus floridanus. Next base: position 71,664,169 of record OX463227.1, on the reverse strand, counting down.
TAAACTAGATTATTTTATATTAAAGATTAGTCAAATTTTTCTAATTTTTAAAAATCAACCAATATCTTTAAGGTGTCCTTTAGCCAGCTGATACAATCTGAAATGTGTTCATTTTAACTTAGGTGGAATTAAGTCTAAAACTGTCCTCTGTTTTTCTTTCTTTCATGAATAAAATGTAATAGTACAGTGGTAATAGTGCAAATTTACAGTATCCATGAAAGCATCATTATTTGTATTGCTTTTCTTAATGCATTAGAAAGAGAAGACCACTTGGCAGATATTACATATCTACAACCAAACAAATGCACTAAAATAAAAATTGCATTACTTTTGTCAATAATTTGTGTTATAATTTTTATGGCAAATATTAATGGAAAGGATCCCTTAAATAAAAATGAGCCTGACATTTTCCTTTTGTTGTTGTAGCCCTGATTGTATTTACATCCAGTCATTTATTGCCCATTAAAGGAGTAATGCTATGTTAATGTAAGGGGGAAAAAAAATCAATGCTACTGAGATCAGTAGCTGTGGGGAAACAGTGCGGCAGCTGGTTTGCAAACAGTGAGCCCATATAGATCAATGAAATTACAAGCTAAATCTGCTGATGCTCACAAACTGCTCCAGTGGTGTGCTGTCTAACCTTTTTCAAGTTCAATAGCTCTAGAAAGCCAGTGATAACTAAATGGAAAGCGGTGCAAAGGCAACCAGGAGACGGTGACAATGCACCTGGAGAATTCTGCTGTGATATGTGATACTCTATTTTTTCAGTTACCAAAATAACTGCACATTTTTAACCTTTGCAAAAGCCCTATAACCTGTCAGTGAGTACATAGAAAGCCTTCTACACTGGAAAATCTCTACCTTAACAGTGTTCCGTGGCCTGGAACGTTAAAAGACTACAAGATTCTTCACAAATCTGCTTATAAAGATAAAATCCAGGAAATAGTCATCAGTGAGCTAATGTTGGAATTCTAGAATACAGTACTAATGTTTTCTTTAATATACAGATAATGTGTTTTATATATATATATATATATATATATATTATGACTGCTCCTTAATAACAACCTACTGATCAACTTACATGTACATTTAATATATAAAAAAGACAATAAGCTTTTCATCTCAATAGATTTTTATGTCAACTTAAATGCCATCATTAATAAGTGCTTTTCCATATAATTATGTAGTTTTCAATTTTTCTTTTAGCTAAGCCTTCCATAAATACTTGCTGTGTTTTATCTATATTTCCTTAGATCCACAGAAACCATGGGAGAGACTGTGATGGGGATAGCCAGTGTTCAGAAAGAATCATCATAACTTGTTGAGGGATTTTAAAATATTAGGTTGACTCTGTCCAGAACTAGAAGGATTCTCTAACACTCATATATATATATATATATATATATATATATATATATGTGTGTGTATATATATATATATATATATAAAATGTTGCTTTTTAAAATCATTCAGATAGAATAAAAGTCGTCTTCAATGCACATACCTCTCATATGGTAATGCTGGAACTCATCAAGGTGCTTCTAGGCTAAGGCAATACTGTCCCCATCATATGATGTTACCATCAAGACTAATTTTGATGAGAAAAAGGAGAGTGTAGAAGGTAGAAGAAAGTAGAATGAAGATTTCCATGAGATGTTTTTATGCAGTGGTATGCAGACATGATTCTAACACTAAAATCTTACATGGAATTAAATTAATAACTAAATATCATTCCTACTGAATTATTCTTTATCAAGTTGTTGATAAGGATAATGAAACTCTATCTTTTCCTTTCCTGCTTCCCTCTCTTTTTAAATTATTTTTTTAAATGCAAACCATAAAACAGTGGTTAGAGGGTGAACTAAAACCTGGCCTACAAGCTGGGCTGACTACACCTGTCTCATTCTCAGATACTCTATGAGTAAAATGTCCTCAGAGGCACCTGACATGTTTTTGTTGCACTATCACTGAGCATTACATTGATTTAAATCATTCTGTCTTGGGGAAGCATTGTGGCAGAGTGGGTAAAGCCACCACTTGCAGCACCAGTATCTCACAAGGATACTCTTCATGTCTCGGCTGCGCCACTTCCTATCCAGATCCCTACTAATGGCCTAAGAAAAGCAGTGGAAGACAGCCCAAGTCCTTGGGCCCCTGCACTCATGTGGGAGGCCTTGATGAAGCTCCTGTTTCTTGACTTCAGCCTGGACCAACCTGAGCCAATGCAGCCATCTAGGGAGTAACTCAGTAGTTGGAATTTCTCTCTCTCCGTGTCTCTCTCTCTGTCTCTGTCTCTCTTTCTCTCTCTCTCTCTCTCTCTCTCTGTAGCTGTGACTTTCAAATAAATAAATAAATCTTTTAAAAAATCATTCTGTCTATGTCAGTCCTCAAAAATAGTGACATAAGATAACATGATCTTTATTGGACCAGCTCACTAGGTAATGGTTGAAATCTCAGCCAACAAAGCAGCACTTGGTAAGCCTCATTGTTCAGGGCCCTGTATTAAAATCTAACATTTTACGTCCAATACCAGTTTTGTTTTTGTATAATTTGCTAAAACTCTAAGCTAAATATAAGTCATTTCCTTGTGCATAAAAAGCATAATAATACTTGAGACAAACTGTTATATCTTGTGGAGATATATATTATTGAAATAGTGTTAATAATAAGCAGAGAGTAGATACTTTTTCCTAAATGATTTTATAATAAACTGCATATTAGAAATAGCCATATTTTGCTTACGGATGTTTTAGGCAGTGTGAACCCTGACAAATTTATCATTTGTTATCATTTCACATTATTTGTTTATTTGAAAGAGAGAAAGATATTTGATCCACTGGCTCACTGGTTCACTCTCCCAAATGCTCACAACAGCCAGGCCTAGGCCAGGCCAAAGTGGTAAAACTAGAATGCATTCCCATGTGGATGGCATAGACCCAAGTACTTAAGACATCATCTGCTGCCTCTCAGGGTGTACATTAGCAGAAACCTGGATCAGAAGTAGAGTGACTGGGATTTGAGCCCAGAATCTCTGATATGTGGCTTGGGCTTCCCATGAAGTATCTTAACTGCTATATTAAACATCTGTCTACCATGTGTTATAATTTAAAGTTTTATTTACCACGCTTATCCATATATTTTAATTAATTAATAAATAGTAATTCACTTCCCCATTCTGATATCCTCTTTCCATACTATGAAGTAGGTAGATTGAATATTACTAGCTTTAGTTCAGAAAAGGATACAGATAGAAGCTAAATTGTTTGTCCAAAGTCACTTGTAAAGCACAGATGAAAATTCAGCTCCTACAAACTCTATTACTTAATTACTGACAGTCTTTTATGCTTTGACTTGGAATGTATGAGTAAAGGAAAATCTGAGAAGTAACAGGGAAAATTTCAGTTGTTTTGTCTTTCATGCTACATGATACTAATGATTATGATTCTGAGAAAGAAGGCACTTGGTGTCTATAAACTTGAATAAGAGAGTAAATTCATATTTCAAAGATCGTTTTCCAGGACTTTTAAAGGAGCCATGTGTTACTACTGGCAGAGTATCACAGAATTATGGTAAAGTATGCATGAAGAAGATAAGAAATAATTAAATGTACAACCATCTTTTTACTGTAGCTGTGGAATATAGTTGATATAACAAAAAGGAAGTATCATAGAGCTAATTATAACTGCATTATGTATGAGGCATTTCCAAATAGTTCTTGACCTGGATATTGTCCTTTTTCAGCTAAAATCCAGAGTTATTTCTATAATTCTCATCTCCCACCACCAGCAAAATGCCCTGGTGTTCAGGGCAAGTGGACAGAGGGCAAAGAAAAGGCAATGCCTCTAGTTGTCAGTAGAACACACGCTGGAGGGAATAAAGTCTGTAATTTTCAACACTACAACAATTTCTATTGTCAGCCCCTCTATATACTCTGATACATCATCTTAAATCAGGCTAGAGATGGCAGATATAATTTTAGGTACCAACCTACAATTGTCCTCAAACAAAACATGAGCTAATCTCAAGCATTTTGAATCTAATTGCTTCCTGTTTATTGGCATTTTCTTATTATATAGACCCAGTTGTTCTCTCTACTGGTTTATGGATATCCCTCTATATTCCACCCTGATTTCTTGTCATATGTCTGATCATGGAGACATTCATAACTCCAGGGTTATCGTCACTGTCAACAATTTATACTAGAGTAACACATCTATTACAGTTGATAGACCTATATGAATAAATCATTGTGATCCAAAGTACATAGTTTATATTAAGATTTACTCTTGATGTTATGCATTCTAGAGGTTTTTAAAAATGCCTAATGACATTATGGACATCAATATAGTATCAAACAAAATAGTTTTACCTAAGTAAAAGTTCTCTGTGATCTGTCTACTCATCTTTCTTTCCCCATATCCCTCTCAACCATGGATCTTCTTACTCTCTCCACGGCTTTACCTTTCCTGGAATGCCATATAATTGCAGTTATACAGTATATAGACCTTTCAGATTGGCTTCTTTTACTTATATATACATTGAAAGTTTCTCTGTTTTTTCATTATTAATAGCTCATTTAAATTATTTGAGAGGTAGAGAGATAGAAAAAGAGAGACTGAATTCTAATCTGCTGATTCATTCTCCAAATAACTGCAATGCCTGGGGAGAAGGCACAGCTGGGAACTGAGAACTCAATCGGATCTTCTTTATAAGTGGCAGAAATGCAACTACTTCAGGTTAATTTCGCAAATGAACGAGAAGTTGGAATCAGGCACTAGAGCCAGGTATTGAACCTAGGTACTCCATTTTGTTACTGGTATCCTAACTGCTTGGCAAAACACCTGCCCCAGCCCATTTTAAAAATTGATTAATATGATTGCATTGCCTGGATGTACCACAGTTTATTCATTTACTTACTGAAGAACATCTTAGTTGTTTCCAAGTTTTGGCAATTATGCATGTAGTTTCTATAAACATCCATCTATATGTTTTTGTGTGAACATAAATTTTTTTTTTACTTGGGTAAATATCAAAGAGTACAAATGTATATTATGTGGTAACAGTAAAAGGAAACTGCCAAATTATCTTCCCATGTGACTAACTTTGCTAAACTTTCCTATTTTTTCATCCATTGCCAACGTGCTTTCTTTTACTTCCATAAGACCTTTTTTAATAGATGTTACATATTCTGTGCCTGAAAACTTCAACATATGACTCATCTTGTAGTTGGCTTTTGTGAGTACTTTCTTTTTTCTTGAGACTATGACTCTTTTTTCTAGCTTGAATAGAGAGCAATTACACATATTGTCCTAGATATTATACATGTTATGTTTTGGATTTTCTCGACTCTGCTGTATTTCTTCAAATAGTTCTATTGTAGTGTTTTTTTTTTTTTTTTTGACAGGCAGAGTGGACAGTGAGAAAGAGACAGAGAGAAAGGTCTTCTTTGCCATTGGTTCACCCTCCAATGGCCACTGCGGCCGGCGCGCTGCGGCCGGCGCACCATGCTGATCCGATGGCAGGAGCCAGGTGCTTCTCCTGATCTCTCATGGGGTGCAGGGCCCAAGCATTTGGGCGATCCTCCACTGCACTCCTGGACCACAGCAGAGAGCTGGCCTGGAAGAGAGGCAACAGAGACAGAATCCAGCGTCCCGACCAGGACTAGAACCTGGTGTGCCGGGGCTGCAAGGTGGAGGATTAGCCTATTGAGCCACGGCGCCGGCTCTATTGTAGTGTTATTAAAAGCAATTAATTTGATTAAAATCAAATTTCAAACTCTGTCCAACTTGTGGTAGACAGCAGCTTTGATCATGTTCTCTCCTTTCTTGGATTCCTCCTCATTCCTTGATGGCTCTGGGTGGCCCATGTTCCTTCCTCTTGTTCCCCCATCCAGAAAGCTGGTTAGTTTCTATTGGTGGTTAACCATTCACCTCCATGGATATAATTGTTCTTGCCCATAAGATAAACCATAATGAATTGGGCAGCCCAGGATAGTTGCATCCTGTATATTTCAGCTCCCCTGTAAAATCTACCTGCATTGTTCACTTTCAGAGTCATGGAGTGTTTTGCTTGTTTGTTCTTCATGCTTTGTTTTCTTCCCTGAATTTACAGTTGCTATTTGCAGGACTGCAAGAAGCTTGGTTTGAAAAATTACTCTTCCATAAAAGTAGCAGATCTTTAGACCGTCTAATTCTTAATGAAAGCCATGCATCTCAGAAAGAAATAAACTACTGCCTTGAAGAGTCACAATGCTCTATTATCTGACTTGTCGTATGATTATATTTCTTTAGATGGACACTGGGTATTTTAATTAGTAAGTACAACTTATAGACATATCAATCTTAGAATATAATTTCATAAAACAAAACTCCAAGGAGAGAATTCAAAAATGGAGCAGTGAATGAGTAGGGTTTTTATTTTTCATATTTCAGAGTCAGTGCGCATGAGAGAGTGGTAGAGCAGGGGAGAGAGAAAGAGAGTCTCCCATTCACTGGTTCACTCTTCAAATATCCTCAATGGTTGGACCAAGGCTAGGAGCCAGGGACTCAATCCAGACTTCTCATTCGGGTGGCAAGACCCCAGTCACTTGAGTCATCACTTCTACTTCCAAGAATCTGCATTAACTGGAAGCTAGAGTCAGGAGCCAGAGCTGGGAGTCAAATCTGGGTACTACAATGTGAAACAGATATTTTAACTGCTAGACTGAATACCTACCTTGCACATGAATAGATTTTGCTTGGCAACGTATAGATTGAGTAAACTTTCTGGTTGATGGAATGAGAGATGATAAAACCAATTCACTCTGACATCTATTTAGCATTCCAAATTTTGATATATAGTTCTAATTTATTTATTTTTTCATATGAATAACTATTTTAAGCTTAAGGTTCTTCTATTGATGAACAAAACTGAGGAGGCAGAATCGTGCAGTGCATGAGATTAAATTATTTCTGCTTAAATTACAACCACACCACTTCCTAGTTGAATTACCCTATGTATAAGTTAATTTCCAATACATAAATTTCTTCACCTATAGAATAGTGATAGGAATGCTATCTACCTCATAAGATCCTTATGAAGAGATTAATATATGTTTAGGAATGTACCTGACATTTAATGTCATTATTTGTTATGTATCCCAAGAAATATTAGGATAATATATAATCTATATACACATTCATGTATACATATACATACACACATCTATATATGTGTGTGTATGTATATATGTATATATTGCCCCCTCTCTTTTCCATCTTGAAAACCTTTTTAAGTATATACTTAAAAAATTACCCAATTATTGCTTACCACATAATTTAAAGCAGCTCTAAAAGGCAGCATAATGTAGCAAATAAATACTTTGGAATCAGATATATTTTTAGTATCAGCTCTGTCACAAGGTGCAGAGAGTTCATTTTGCCTTTTGAGCCTTTTGCTCATCTACAAATAGGAATAAGGTTATCTATATAAGAGAAATGTTATGAGAATTAAGTAAGATGGCATGTTTAAGTGCTCAGAGTCTCAGAAATGTTAGTTGCCCAATAACAGTGAATCCCCTTCTCTTTTCTCATGTCATTTTGCTTTGAAGTGTTCCTTAACACTGCCAGGAAGCTCACATCTGGCCTTCCTCCAGCCTGTCATTTGAAATCCTCATCACAGTCCTTTAATATGTCTTTCTTTACCACTGTGCTGACTCTTCCTGGAGGACAGAGACTGTATGACTTACAGTCATCTGTGCACCTACCATAGCACTTAGGCCACTGTAAATTATCTAAATGTTTGTTTATTTAGTGGATCAATAAAAAGCACTATGACTTAGATTTTATTTGAACACAAAATTTTCACTTACTAATGAAAACAATTTGAGGGTAGATCACAAGACATTTAAGTCAAATGAAATATTATAGGGGAAAACAAATATGAGCACTTTTCTTTTGTAATATTCTGACATTTTTTAAGGTAATGAAAACATCCCCATGACCAGAAATCCTCAGGAATGACTCCTCTTGACTGCAGTAAGTACCTACTTTGGAGGAACAGAAAGCTGATGAGCTGCAGGCTTCCCTGCTGCTAAATTCATCTAACAAGGCACTCCTGATGTGTTCTGATTTTAAGGCCAATAGGAAGTCCATGGATCAGTTTGCTTCTCTCTTTCCTGGTAAAGAAGGGGCTTTGAGATGTGCATGTTTATGTTGGTAAATAAATTCTGGTATGAAATGGAAATCCAAGAATCAAGTGCAAGCTTTCAAAAACAGCAATAAAATGAGTTTGTAGGCGTATTGATTTTGGTGTTTCAAGTACAAGGTCCACATAGAGAAGGTAAGGTTAAAAAATTAGTAGTCATCTGCACTTTCAGACCTGTAGCTAGGGCCTGAAATGACCTTCCCTCTGTTTCTTACAGGATACTTGAGAGCTATTGGTTCCTTTTAATGAATTAATCTTTTTTAATGTTATGTGGTTAGAAACTGAAACAGTGATATTAGAAGCACCCAAAACCAGATTGATGCAAAGTGTGCCAAATACTAATCAAAACAAACATGGCCTTTTTATTCGTATGTAGAAGTAGCTGAGCAAAAAGGAGTTAGATTTGCTCCTGAAGAAGCTGGACAAATGCTCTGGCTGAGAGAAAAGAGCAGGTTGACTCAACTCCAACTGTTACATTCTATTTCAAGGAAAGTAGTATGCAAATAGTAAATACAGAAGACACAAAAAAAGGAAATCAAACTTGAGACTGGTGTAAAGATACAAGAAAACAGGCATCTGTGACATATGAATGATCACCCCTTGATTTGACACTTTTCATGCTAGGATACTGAAAGCATGTAAGACAGGATCACAGAAATATCATAATTAATCTATTAGGAATCACAAAAAGTAAAGGAATCAGTTAGGGTCATTTAGGGGAGAGAAAGAGATAGAAGGGGAAGGAGAGAGGGGCCAGCACTAGGCGTGGACAGTAAAGCACCGACTGCAGTGCCGCCATCCCATGTGGGCACCTTCCTATGCAGTCCCTTTCCTGGAAAAGCAGTGGAAGATGGCCCCAGTGCTCGGGCTTCTGCACCCATATGAGAAACCCAGAAGCAGCTCCCAGCTCCTGGGCTCTCCAATGGTATGAAAGCAATATGCATTCAGAGGAAACTGTACTTGAAATTTTTAATTTTGATCTTTTTCCAGGCTAGTAATATGCAGTATGATATACTCTTGTGATGCTGAGCTTTGCAATTATATGCAGCTTCTAGTCTCCTGTATGATAAGGAGCATAAACAGCCATTCATCTACATTATACTGTGTTACTAAGCTATGATGTTGGGTAGGTTAAGAATGTTAAATGAATTTTCTACTTATGATATTTTCAGCTTACAATAACATTAATAGAACAAAACCCTTGGTTATGCAATGAGAATCTATATCCTAAAACATTTTTTGCTAGGTCAAAATAATTCTATTGTCATGGGATATATTTTCTTCAGAAAGGTGTTTGAAGAGTGTTCTCCAAAATGTGCTAATGAACATATCTTAATGAATGACATATCTTGCATACTTATGTTCAAGATAAGGACATTGACACTGTAGGCAGTGTCACAATACTACAGAATTTGTTAATAGCAAAGGATTTTGAATCAGACAAACCTGAGTTTGAATCCTGTCTCTGAAGCTTAATACCCATGTGACCTTAAGGAATGTACTTAAAGTACTAAGTCTGAAAAATGGAGATAATGGTAGTGTCAGTCTCCTAGAGTTGAAAGAAGATTAAATGTGATAATATGTTGTTTTCCAGCAAGGTGACTGGTTCATAGTAAGAACAGTACATGTTAGCTTAGAAGGGTGATTTGATGGAAACAACAATCTACCACAAAGGCACCTAGGAGGGTAACTCATCCTTGTATGGAGTAGGAGTTAGAGTTGGTCAACAAAGAGTAAGTGTGGAAACTGATAGTAGGAGCTCATATACATAGGCATGAGGTCACAAAGTAGATGCGTTTCCAAATGGTGGTTACAGCTTTGCTTAGAGAAAAGAGTACCTGTAGAGTAGATGAGGGTGGTAAAGGACGAGATGGGGCTGGGAGGAAGGGATAAAATAAAATGGGCTTTGCATATCCTATTCAGGGTCTTAGAAGTTATACCAAGTATATAGTATCAGAAGAGGCATTAATTAGGACAACTGGAAATAATGGAACTGAAAATATTTTAGTAAATATAACATTAAACTTTTTAGTAGCTAGCAGATTAAAATTCAATAGCTGTGCCAACCCTTCAATGAAAAAGCACATATTCAATGAACTTCCTTATCTTTATGCTCAGTAGATGAAGAATAGTTATTTCCCAATAACTTTAAAATATTTCTATTTTTGTCTTTATATTCAACTTCATTTTTTATGTAAGTTCTATCCTCAAAATGTAAATTATGGCATTTGGTAAGGCTCTCACAAGAGAGTTTTCACATGACATGGTGCTGAACCTTAAGCAACACACGCATATGTGCTAGACTGGAAAGAGAGGTAGACATTAGTGACTTTTAAGAAAGATCACTAATGGAAGGGAAAAACTAGTCTTCTTGACTTTTTTTTTTTACTTCAAAGGGAGGCTTTAAATCCTAGTACATTCTTTAAATCTCTTTAAGATGGGATCAAAATTTAAAGCAGTTGGTTTCCATCTTGCAAGTGATTCTGAGTTCTTTAAACTTTGGGAATGCAAGCAAAGCAAAGATGTGACATTATTCTAATTTTCAGGATTTTGTGTATTATTATATCTGTTTTTGAAAATACCTGAATGAATATATTATCAGAAATATCATTCATGACCTCGATTACAGTATGCATGGGCTATGACTGAAATAGTAAAAGAAGAAAATAGGGTGAGTTAAGTGAGCTGTATGCCTATGCTCAATATCCATTCTTTCTGCTTTCTTGAATCATGCAAGCTGTCTTTCTCAAACTGGAAAGTAAAGTATTGAAAAGAATATATTTGAATTTACTTTTTTTCTTCCAACCCTTTATATCCCAAATCAGCTTTTCAGTAATAAACTTCATGTACAAAGAATGTAGTGGAATCTTCATCTATTCCTCCCTCTAAGATAAAAGATTGTAAGCAGTTACGATTATCATAGCCGTGCTTTTCATTTTCTTAATTATTTTGGACTTTAGTCCTGCATTTGAAGACCAGAATTGTATACATATCTCAACTTCATATTTCATGCAACTAGAAGTGACTCTGCCCATAATGTTTATTACAATATTGAGGATTTAATTCCACGACTGTAATATTAAGTATGACATTCATATAACATAAGTGATAGACCCGGTATATGAGTGAAGTCACAATACAACCATAGAGTGAAGGGTGGATTCATGGACGACCTGTCTGAGGGTTGACAAGTTTGTGATTACATGACAGCTCTTCATCATACTTTGCTTTTTGATTGATGGCTGCTACTGATGGTTGCCTTGATGCTGCTCTCCAGTGGTCTATGCTGTTTCTCACCCAAAGACAATGGGTTAGGCTTCTTTCTGTGATATTTGAATTTTCTTCCCATTTCAAATACATTTTATTGTGTACATTTGAGATTCACAACATGATAGTATGGGATACATATAGAAAACAAAATGGTTAGTATAGCAAAGGAGATTAACACATCTAACATCACAAGGTTATTTAGAGTGTATATGTGTGTATATGACAAAAGCAGATATAATCAGTACAAAATCACTAATATAGTTTACTACGTTCAGTGCTCATGCTGTACATTAGCTATTGAAACACTTCATTTTACATATTTGCTATTTGTATCCTTTGACCTACCATTCCCCATTTCTTAGCTGCACCAAGACCGTGGTACCCACTGTGTCATTCTCTATGTCTGTGTTTTAATCTCTTATTAAAATTCTACATATAAGTGAGATCATGAACTATCATTCTGTCCATGTCTATTATTTCGCTTAACCTAATATCCTCCAGGCCTGCTTCTGTTGTGGCAGTGGCAGAATATCCTTTTTTGAAGATTTATTTATTTACTTGAAAGTCAGAGTTACACACAGAGAGAAGGAGAGGCAGGGAGGGAGAGAGAGAGAGAGAGAGAGAGAGAGAGAGAGAGATTGTCTTCCATACGCTGGTTCACTCCCCAATTGGCTACAATGGCCAAAGCTGCACCAATCTGAAGCCAGGATCCAGGAGCCTCTGCCAGGTCTCCTTGGGCCATCTTCTATTGCTTTACCAAGCCATAGCAGAGTGCTGGATTGGACGTGGAGTAGCTGGGTCTTGAACCGGCACCTCCTAAGACTGAATAACATGCCATTATGTACCACCACATGTATACCACATTTTCTTAATCCATTCAACAGTCTATGGGCAGGCTATTGTAAATAATGCTACAATAAAGATGAGAGTACAGATGTCTTTAAGAGGTGCTTCTGGGGCCAGTGCATGCCGTAGTAGGTTAAGCCTCCACCTGTGGTGCTGGCATCCCATATAGGTGCTGGTTTGAGTCCCAGTACCTCTATTTTCAATCCAGGTCTCTGCTAATAATCTGGGTAAGCAGTGTAAGATGGTCCAAGTGCTTGGGCCTCTTTACCAACGTGGAACATCCAGAAGAAGCTCTTAGTTCCTAGCTTCACATCAGCCCAGCTATAGCTGTTGTGGCCACTTGGGAAGTGAACAAGTGGATGCAAGCCCTCTCTCTCGCTCTTTGCCGCTCTCTGTATTTCTGCCTCTCAAATAAAAAGGAATATATGATACTCCTTTAGATATATACTCAGAAGAAGGATTCATGGGTAATACATTAGTTTTATTTCTAATTTCTTAGGAACTTCAATGAAATTTTCCATAATGGCTATACCATCTCTTTTAACAGTTTTTGACTACCATTTTTTCTTTTTTTAATATTTTATCATCTCTTTGCATTTATAACAATTTACTTGAACAATCACAGAATACTTTTCTTCTAATGTCACAAACCGTGTTACAAATGAAAGCTGGTACTGATGCTTATCAAAATATACAAGACGATTGATGTTTTATATAAAACCACTTTGTATGTTAACTTGTTCCCAAAAACTTCTTTCTCTTTTTTTTTGTCTGTGTTCTTATAAGTAGACCAATCATACTGGCTAATGATCTCATTTTATGTTTATTCTACCTACAAAGGTCCTATTTTTTTTAAGGTTGATTTTTTTTTATAAAAAGCTTTTATTTAAAGAATATAAATTTCCAAAGTACAGCTTATGGATAACAATGGCTCCCCCCCCCACAACTTCCCTCCCACCCGCTACCCTCCCCTTTCCCGTTCCCTCTCCCCTTGCATTCACATCAAGATTCATTTTCAATTCTCTTTATACATAGAAGATCAGTTTAGTACATATTACGTAAAGATTTCAACAGTTTGCCCTCACATAGAGACACAAAGTGAAAATACTGTTGGAGTACTAGTTATAGTATTAATTCACAATGTACAGCACATTAAGGACAGAGATCCTACATGATTTTTTTTTAAAGAATTGATTAATTTTCTATGCAACTTCCAATTTAACACCGTTTTTTTTTTCATTTTTTATAACGCTTTTATTTAAAGAATATAAATTTCCAAAATACAGCTTATAGATTACAATGGCTTCCCCCCCATAATTTCCCCCCCATCCGCAACCCTCCCCTTTCCCACTCCCTCTCCCCTTGCTTCACATCAAGATTCATTTTCAATTCTCTTTATATACAGAAGATCAGTTTACTATATATTAAGTAAAGATTTCAACAGTTTGCCCTCACATAGCAACACAAAGTGAAAAATACTGTTGGAGTACTAGTTATAGTATTAATTCACAATGTATAGCACATTAAGGACAGAGATCCTACGTGATATATTTTTTTAAAAAATTGATTAATTTTCTAGGCAATTTCCAATTTAACACCAAGATTTTTTTTCATTTTTAATTATCTATATACAGAAGATTGATTCAGTATATACTAAGTAAATATTTCATCAGTTTGCACCCACACAGAAACACAAAGTGTAAAATACTGTTTCAGTGCTAGTTATAGCATTACTTCACATTGGACAACACATTAAGGACAGATCCCACATGAGACGTAAGTACACAGTGACTCCTGAAGTTGATTTAACAATTTGACACTCTTGTTTATGGCGTCAGTAATCTCTCTAGGCTCTAGTCATGAGTTGCCGAGGCTATGGAAGCCTTTAGGGTTCTCTGACTTCAATCTTATTCTGACAGGGTCATAGTCAAAGTGGAGGTTCTCTCCTCCCTTCAGAGAAAGGTACCTCCTTCTTTGATGGCCCCATTCATTCCACTGGGATCTCACTCACAGAGATCTTTCATTTAGGTCTTCTTTTTTTTCCTTTCCAGAGTGTCTTGGCTTTCCATGCCTAAAATATTCTCATGGGCTCTTGAGCCAGATCTGAATGCCTTAAGGGCTGATTCTGAGGCCAGAGTGCTATTTAGGACATCTGCCATTCTATGAGTCTGCTGTGTATCCTGCTTCCCATGTTGGATCATTCTCTCCCTTTTTGATTCTATCAGTTAGCATTAGCAGGCACTAGTCTTGTTTGTGTGATCCCTTTGCCTCTTAGACCTATCAGTGTGATCAATTGTGAACTGAAATTGATCACTTGGACTAGTGAGATGGCCTTGGTACATGCCACCTTGATGGGATTGTATTGGAATCCCCTGGCACGATTCTAACTCCATCATTTGCGGCACGACTGATTGAGCATGTCCCAGATTGTACATCTCCTCCCTCTCTTATTCCCACTCTTATATTTCACAGGGATCACTTTTCAGTTAAAATTTAAACACCTAAGAATAATTGTGTGTTAATTACAGAGTTCAACCAATAGTACTAGAATAAAAAAATTACTAAAATGGATAAAGTATTACATTGTACAACAACAGTCAGCACAAGAGCTGATCAAGTTACTGTTTCTCATAGTGTCCATTTCACTTCAATAGGTTTCTCCTTTGGTGCTCAATTAGTTGTCACCGATCAGGGAGAACATATGATATTTGTCCCTTTGGGACTGCCTTAATTCACTCAGAATGATGTTTTCCAGATTCCTCCATCTTATTGCAAATGACCGGATTTCATTGTTTTTGACTGCTGTATAGTATTCTATAGAGTACATGTCCCATAATTTCTTTATCCAAATGTATGCTTTGAATTCCCTGTGATCTTTTGCTGTGAGGTTCCCTTTGTTTATCTTCTTTCATGTTGATGGCCGTGTTTCTGTGTTTCTGTGTGTAATACATCTTTAAGTATCTTTTGCAGGGCTGGACGAGTGGCAACAAATTCTTTCAATTTTTGTTTGTTATGAAAGGTCTTTATTTCACCTTCATTCACAAATGAGAGCTTGGCAGGATATAATATTCTGGGCTGGCAGTTTTTCTCTCCAAGTACCTGGGCTATGTCTCGCCATTCCCTTCTAGCTTGTAGGTTTCTGTTGAGAAGTCTGCTGTGAGTCTAATTGGAGATCCTCTGAGTGTAATTTGACGTTTCTCTCTTGCACATTTTAGGATCTTTTCTTTCTGTTTCACTGTGGTGAGTTTAATTACAATGTGTCGTGGTGAGGACCTCTTTTGGTCATGTTTACTAGGGGTTCTATGAGCTTCCTGTACTAGGATGTCTCTGTCCTTCTCCAAAACTGGGAAATTTTCTGCTATTATCTCACTAAAAAGGCATTCTAATCCTTTCTCCCTCTCCATGCCTTCAGGAACTCCTAGAACTCGAATGTTGGGTTTTTTAATAGTATCCTGTAGATTCCCAACAATATTTTTTAGATTTCTAATTTCCTCTTCTTTTCTTTGGTTTGACTGTATAGTTTCCTGTGCTCTGTCTTCTAAGTCCGATATTCTCTCTTCTGCCTCACCCATTCTGTTTGTAAGGCTCTCTAATGTGTTTTTCATTTGATCTATTGAATTCTTCACTTCATTATGACTTCTCGTCACTATCACAGTTTCATGTTCTACTAGTTGTTTCATTTCAGCTTGATTTCTCCTTAATATTTCATTTTCACGAGAGAGATTTTCTACCTTGTCCATTAAGGATTTCTGTAGTTCAAGAATTTGTTTTTGAGTACTTCTTAGTGTTCTTATCAATTTTTTGAGATCTGCTTCTTGCATCTCTTCTATCTCATCATCTTCGTAATCTTGAATTGGTGTGTCTTTTTCATTTGGGGATGCCATAGTGTCTTCCTTGTTCTTATTACCTCGTTTTTTGCGTTTGTTGTTTGGCATATTGGTTTCTTCACTGTGGTGTTTTTTTCTTGTTATACTATGACTCTAGATTAAGTGGACTGTCTGCTTTTGATGGAGCCTTAGAGGCTTGAGATGGGTGTGGCCTGAGAGCTCTGTTTGGTTCCTCAGGGTTGAGGGTGTGTCAAAGGAGACACTCCCAGGTTAGGCGTGGTAAATCTCTCTCTGTTACTTTTTTTTTTTTTGGTTCAAAAGAGAAGTAATTCCACACAGCTGAATGGAATTGGGGGTGGTTAGCAGGCGAATGATATACCCACAGGAGCCAGAGTTCGGAAGCTCTTTCCCAATGACCAGAGAAGGAATCTTTGCGGCCCTTTGTGTGGGCTGAGATTCTCCTGTAGTCTCCCACTGGGCTGCCAAGGCTACTGAACTGTAGCGTCTCTGGAGAGTACTCACATGAATTCGTGATTTCCGTGAGTTCTCTCCCCCACAGTCTCTTTTTTCACAGTCTCAGTTCATTAGCACCACACATTCATTAGGTTCTAATCTCCTGTTATTTCACCCCTCCCACCCAGAGTCAGGTTTTTCTGCTAGGCTCGGGGCCAGTGCCGACCCGAGGTCGCCCTGCTTATGACGTATTCCAAAATGGCGCCTGCTCTTTGTCTTGCTCACCTTTGAGAGGTGAGTGGAGAGAGAGAAGCTCGTGTCTGTATGGGTCACTTTTTTTTTTTTTCCCTCTCTCTCTCTCTTCTAGTTAGCCTGGTGAACTTTTCCCCGCAGGGTTTCAAGCCTTGTTCGCTCTAGGCTCCCTTTTCTGCTTCGCTGCTGGTATTTCGGGCTATTGAGTTTCAGCTCACCTCGCGTTCCAGCGCTGGTGTGTTGAATCTGCTGCTGGTGTCCCAAACTGCGGGCTCCCACGCTCTCCACACAGGTCCACTGTGAATCTCCAGTTCCGGAAGGGTTTTCTCTGCTGTTTCTTCCCCTACTCTTCCTTGAACCTGCAGTATCTCCACTTTTATTAAACTGTCTCTCCCCAGACTATCGGTGTGCTCCCTTCCTATTCCGCCATCTTGCCTTAAATCTCATTTTTAATTATCTTTAAATACAGAAGATCGATTCAGTATATACTAAGTAAAGATTTCATCAGTTTGCACCCACACAGAAACACAAAGTGTAAAAATACTGTTTCAGTACTAGTAATAGCATTATTTCACATTGGATAACACATTAAGGACAGATCCCTCATGAGACGTAAGTACACAGTGACTCCTGATGTTGATTTAACAATTTGACACTCTTGTTTATGGTGTCAGTAATCTCCCTAGGCTCTAGTCCTGAGTTGCCGAGGCTATGGAAGTCTTTAGGGTTCGCCGACTTCGATCTTATTCCGACAGGGTCATAGTCAAAGTGGAAGTTCTCTCCTCCTTCAGAGAAAGGTACCTCCTTCTTTGATGACCCCGTTCTTTCCACTGGGATCTCACTCGCAGAGATCTTTCATTTACGTCTTCTTCTTTTTTTTTTTTTTCTGAGTGTCTTAGCTTTCCATGCCTACAATATTCTCATGGGCTCTTGAGCCAGATCCGAATGCCTTAAGGGCTGATTCTGAGGCCAGAGTGCTGTTTAGGACATCTGCCATTCTATGAGTCTGCTGTGTATCCCACTTCCCATGTTGGATCTATCTCTCCCTTTTTGATTCTATCAGTTAGTATTAGCAGACACTAGTCTTGTTTGTGTGATCCCTTTGACTCTTAGACCTATCAGTGTGATCAATTGGGAACTGAAATTGATCATTTGGACTAGTGAGATGGTCTTGGTACATGCCACCTTGATGAATCTGGAAAACATCATGCTGAGTGAATTAAGCCAGTCCCAAAGAGACAAATATCATATGTTTCCCTTGATTGGCGACGACTAACTGAGCACCGAAGGGGAAACCTGTTGCAGTGAAATGGACACTATGAGAAACAGTGACTTGATCAGCTCTTGTGCTGACTGTTGTTGTACAATGTAATACTTTATCCATTTTAGTATTTTTTTTATCCTAGTACTAGTGGTTGAACTCTGCAATTAACCCACAATTATTCTTAGGTGTTTAAATTTTAACTGAAAAGTGATCCCTGTGAAATATAAGAGTGGGTATAAGAGAGGGAGGAGATGTACAATTTGGGACATGCTCAATTGGACCTGCCCCAAATGATGGAGTTAGAATTGTGCCAGGGGATTCCAATACAATCCCATCAAGGTGACTACCATTTTTTCTGATGTGTGTACAGCCACGCCTACTTTTCATTATTACTTGCACAGAACATGTCCTTCTGTCTCATAGCATTCATCTTGTGTTGTCCCTAAGATTAAACTGAGTCTTTTGTAAGCCAAATATAATTGAATTTTTCAAAAATAGTTTTTTTTTTTTTTTTAGAGGCCAGTATTGTGGTGAAGTAGGTTAAACCATTGACTCTGATGCCAGCATCCCATGTTGGAGCATGGATTCAACTCCCAATTTCTCTGCTTCCAATCCAATTCTCTGCTAATGTGCATAGGAATGCAGTGGAAGATGGCCCAAGTACTCGAGCCCCTACCATGCATGATGGAGATCCAGATATGTTTCCAAGATTCTGCCTTTGACTTGGCCCAGCCATAGCTATTGTGGCCATTTGGGGGAGTGAACCAGCATGTGGAAAATCTCTCTCGGTCTCTCTTTCTCTGTAGTCCCTCACTCTGTCAATTTGCCTTTAAAGTAAATACAATAAATCTTATAATTAAAAATGTTTATTTTATTTATTTGAAATACATAGAGACAGAGACTATATTGCTTACTCCTCAAACACCCATAGAATGTAGGACTGGACCAAGCCAAAGGTTGGAGCTGGAAACTTAATCCAGGTCTCCCACATAAGTGGCAGGGAGTCAAACACTTGAGCCATCACCTACTGCTTTGCAGCATGCATGCGAGGAGGAAGCTAGAATCAAGATCATTGCCAGGACTCAAACCTATACATTCTGATATAGGATTCAGGCATCCCAAGTAGCATCTTAACCATGATGCTGAACACTCACCCTTGACTCTTTTTAAAAAATATCCACTTTGGGCCAGCACTGTGATATAGTGGGTAAAGCCGCCAACTGCACTGCCCACATGCCATATGAGTGCCAGTTCAAGTCCTGACAGAACCTCTTCCTATCTGGCTCTCTGCTATGGCCTGGGAAAGCAGTGGAAGATGGCCCAAGTGCTTGGGCTCCTGAATCCATGTGGGAGACCCAGAAGAGGATCCTGACTCCTGGCTTCAGATTGGCCCAGCTTTGGCTGTTGTTGGCATTTGTGGAGTGAACCAGTGAAGAGCTCTTTCTCTCTCTCTCTCTCTCTCTCTCTCTCTCTCTCCCTCTCTCTCTCTCCCTCCCTCTTTATTTCTCTCTCTTTCTCTGCCTCTCTGTAACTCTGCCTTTCAAATTAAAAATACATTTTTTAAAAAATTAAAAAACTAAAATTTCATTTGGCCTCTATATTTTTTAAATATTTATTTTTTTGAAAATCAGTGTTATACAGAGAGAGGAGAGGCAGAGAGAGAGAGAGAGAGAGAGAGAGAGAGAGAGAGGTCTTCCATCCGATGGTTCACTCCCCAGTTGGCTGCAAAGGCTGGAGCTGCACCAATCCAAAGCCAGGAGCCAGGAGCCAGGAGCTTCTTCCGGGTCTCCTACATGGGTGCAGGGACCAAGGACTTGGGCCATCTTCTACTGCTTCCCCAGGCCATAGCAGAGAGCTGGACTGGAAAAGGAGCAGCCGGGTCTTGAATCGGCACCCATATGGGATGCCAACAGTTCAGGCCAGGGTGTTAACCCACTGTGCTATAGCGCTGGTCCTGGCCTCTATGTTTTTTATATATATATATATATATATATATATATATATATATATAATATTCAAAGTTATATATTATGAACTTACTCTTGCCATTTTTAGTTGTTTTCTGGTTGTTTTGCAGATCTTTTGTTTCATCCTAACTTGTGGCTTATTTTCTGGTTTGGTGATTTTTCTGTAGGAATCTTTGACTCCTTTATACTTCTCATTTGTGTGTCTGCTTTAATTTTTGGCTTTGTGGTTACATAATGAAAAAAATCTTGTTATAATTGACTCTTTAAGCTGATTACAACTTAACTTTGGTCACATAGATATACTTTAGAGTTTTACCTTCTCACAATTTCTACTTTATTGCCACAATTTGCATTTTTTTGTAGTGTATATTCCTTAACAACTTATTGTAGCTATAGTTATTATTGATCATTTCTACTTTCAGCATTCATACTAGGGCCTGGTGATTACCTGTGCACCACAGGAAGAATCCCTTTCTGGTTCTGAGCTACTTCCAGGGGAGAAAGTGTGGTTCATTCCCTTCTCTGAGCCAGTCTGAGGTTCTATGCTCTGCAGGTTTGTTTTCACTCCCTTGCTATATTCCAGAGCTTTCCTTTAGGCACTATACTGACCATGTGGTTCATAGTTTTCATCCTTTGCAGTGGTGGAGACCAATGTTAGGCAGCTTTGATTGGCCATCTTGCTCCCTAGCTGAGGTTGGTTGTTTTTTTTTTTTTTTTTTTTTTTTTTTTATTTAACAGTAGGCTATATATTCCAATGACTGCATCTAGTTCCCCCAAGCAATCTAGTAATGGACGCGAAAACATTTCTTGTAGTAGTTCACTGAGAATTTCAGGGTGTTCATGACTATGCATATGATGAAAAAAAACAGAATAAAAAAGGTTTTATTTCCCTTTATGTTTTCCTCATTCTCCTTGAAACTGAGTGTAAATCTATGAGCAAACAACCTAACAGCTATTTACTGAGTGCCTGATTGTGTCATACTTGTGTTATGTATTTTCATGGATTACTTTGAAATGATTGTATTATTCCTTTTCCTTTTGTATTATCCTTTTAAGGGCTTAGGTTAGCTATTTGAGCAGTTTTTACCAACTGGAATTGAATAGTGGCAAAGAATCCTTCTTTTTTCACACTTTATGTGATGCTGAATAGATCAATGATCCAGCTGATCTATTTGCTGATTTTTCACTGGGGTTCTGTAGTCTTCCAAACAGATTGAGCAGAAAATAAACTCACTTGTTCACCCACTAAATGTGTGAAAGGGACAGTATGGATCTCCGAGTAGCATGATGTGGCAGGAAAGGCATGTGTAGCAAGGAAAGAGGAAAGCAAGTCCAATGTGTGCATTACCAAGATGCTTGTAGTTTCACAGAGATTCATAGCAGGTTGCTTGGCCTAGAGATCTCTTAGAATAGGGTAGATTGTAGCAAACCACTCTGCTTTTGGAAAGAGTCAACGAATGATGCAGCAAGGGAGATCAAGTTTTCTGACAGTTCCTTCTGTTCTTTCGCCTTTTGCTGTTCCAAGTTCAGTTAAGTAACCCATCTTCCTAGCAGTCTGAGGTTTGGAAACACAATTCTCACAGAGAATTTCTGAGTAAGTATGGATATTCAAGATTATCTCACTTCTGGTGGTGCTATCCAAATAATCCTAGCAGCCAATGGAGCAGTCTGACCCCATGCATTTGGTCACTGCACTTCTACAGAGAATAGGTGTCAGGCCAGTAGGGAATTTATATCTTACATTGGCTATAAATCACTATGAAAGGCCATGCCTATGCCCAATCTATAAACTGGTAAAGCTGAACGTACAGGCTGGGCCTCTCAGTGGAGCAAGTTACCAACCTCCCAGGTAGCAAGTAGGTTCAAACAAGTCTGGAAAGGTATGTAAATCTGGTTCATGTAACTGGACTTTTTAACAGACCTGGTATAAAGATAGGATGCATATCAGAAATTGATATTTATTAAGGAAAACTATGTGCCAGGCACTCAGTGAAATTTTTTTTCTCAGACATATGTTGCCTAATACACATGATAATTTTTATTCATTTCTTTGATTTAGGTAAATGTTTACCAAAAATTTTGTAAGGTCAGGTTGACCCAGAAGGTACTTCCTTATATCATATTTCCAAAATCAAATTAATTTAGTCAAAGCTTTGAAATCTACTTAATTATTTATGTCTCTCTTGTTAACTAGAAATTGGATATTGTGTGAGGATTGGCCTATCCCTGGTATTCCATTGAGCTTTGGCAACCTGCATCTGGTTGCTCATACACAGTTACGTTTGCTGATTTATACCTGCAACTACCCCATTTAAAAATTACCTGTACCTGACCTTTCCAGCACTTTC
Source organism: Sylvilagus floridanus (assembly GCA_949820135.1). Taxonomy (NCBI): domain Eukaryota; kingdom Metazoa; phylum Chordata; class Mammalia; order Lagomorpha; family Leporidae; genus Sylvilagus; species Sylvilagus floridanus. The sequence continues at coordinate 71,641,755 of OX463227.1, read as the reverse complement.
CTGTCTTCTGCCTACCCTCTCCCCTTCTCAGGACTTGGAGTTCTTCACATCCAAGACTGAGTTCTCTGCCTGTGTCTTTGCTTCTACTGCTCTTGCTAGATTTTTCTTCTCTTTCTTTTTTTTTTTTTAAGATTTATTTATTTGAGAGGGAAATTAAAAGAGAGCGCAAGAACTTCCATCTACTGGTTTACTTCCCAAATGGCCACAACATCCAGGGCTGGACCAGGACCAACCCAGGAGCCAGGAGCTTCATTAAGGTCTCCCATGTAGTTCCAGGTGGCCAAGTACTTGGAGCATCTTTCCTTGTTTTTCCAAGCACATTTGCAGGGAGCTGGACCAAAATTGGAGTAGCCAGGACTTGGACCATCAGCTGGCACTGCTTCATCACCACCGATGCTGGTGCTGCAGGTGGTGGCTTAACACACCGTGCTACAGCACTGGCACCTAGACCTACCTTTATTTTTTTTTTCAAGATGTATTTATTTATTTGAAGGGCAGAGTTACAGAGAGGCAGAGAGAGAGAGGGAGAGAGAGTGTGTGTGTGTGAGAGAGAGAATGATCTTCCATCAGCTGGTTCACTCCTCAAATGGCCACAATGGCTGGAGCTGGGCCAATATGAAGCCAGGAGCCAGAAGCTTCCTCCGGGTCTCCTATGTGGGTGCAGAGGCCCAAGGACTTGGGCCATCTTGGATACTTTCCCAGGCCATAGCAAAGAGCTGGATTAGAAGTGGAGCAGCCGGGACTTAAACAGGCGCCCATAAGGGATGCTGGCACTGCAGGCAGTGGCTTTGCCTGCTATGCCACAGTGCTGGCCCCTAGACCTTTCTTTTTTAGGCAGAGATCTCCAACTATCCCTCTTTCCTCTTTACCTCTCCCTTTCTGTAGTGTTTTTCCTTTCATGATTGGCTGAGGCAAAACCACCCTAAATTCTGTCTCAACTACTCATTTCTTTTTGTTGCTAACAAAGCAGAACACAAATCTTATCAGGTGTTCATCTTTTGCTATTTTGTGTTCCATGAAGATATCATTTTCTAGACTCAAGGGGTGAATCTTATTATTTATTGTAGTCCCAATATTGATCATGATTGGATAGGGGCTGGCTTTGTGATACTATTTTGGCAAATACGAATCAGGATAAGTTTCCTAATAGATACTGGAAAAGGTTTCTTTACTTCAAAAAGAGAAGGGGGCTATATTCTTCCCCCCACCCATTTTTTTCCTACTATTTTTGCTACTTTGGATTTAGTGCTTGAAGTTGCTACAACTGTCATAACATGAGGAGCTAAACCTGAAGTCAAAATCCAAATTGAAGACAATATAATGACACAGAAAGATGAAAAGACTAGAATCCTTGATAATATTATTTTACTACTGCGTTAAATAATACAGGATTTTTCCTGCTCCAATAACAGGTAAAATTTAAAAAAAAACTTCAGTTTTTTATTATCAAATTTTTTTCATTTTTTTAAAAAAATGTTTTTCTCAACTCTTTTATTTATTTGAAGGTTTATTTAATTATTTATATTTAAAAGCCAGAGTGAAAGAAAAAGAAGGAGATACAGAGAAAGAGAGGTCTTCCATTTTCTGGTTCATTCCTCAAATGGCTGTAATGGCTGGACTGGGCCAAACTGAAGGCAGGAGCCTGGAACTTCATCCAGGTCTCCAACGTGGATGGCAGGATCCAGAGTGCTTGAGTCACCCTCCACTGCTTTCTAAGGTACATTATCAGGGAACTGGATCTGAAGTGGAGCAGCTATGATTCAACCAGTCACTCTAATATGAGATGCCAGATTCAAAAGCAATAGCTTAACCCACCGAGCCATAATGCCTGCTCAGTTTTTTTTTTTTTAATCTTTTTACTCTTGTACCAGATGAGATATGTCATCTGACATGTCTTCTGAAGCTTTTCTCAGTAAACTCATAAAAATCTTTCAATTGACAAAACACTGACAGTTTTTTAATCCTGATCTTGCATGGCCTTTTTGTTTCATGATTGACCTTTTCCTACATGAAATGCTCCCCTTCCTTAGATTCAGTTAAGTGTCTCTCTCCTGCATTCCTGTCTTTCTGGACAGTGTGCAGATTCTTTTAAAAATTGTTTTGAAATATTTCATGTGAACTTAAAGTATAAAATATAACACAACAGATACCCATATTCTCACCAACTAGATCTAACAAATGTTCACATCTAGTCGTTTTTATTTAGTTGGAATATGTTTAGATTCAGTCTTCCTTTACCACTCCTTAAAGTTGCTTCTCCAGAGTACTTCTGCTATTTTTATAATTATTTACCTGTGCCTTCCTGGATAATTTTATTCACATGTATGCCCTTAGAAAGATTACTCCATCAGAGCTTGCCTATCTATGTTCAGAACACATGGATCATAAGGCATATGAATATCCCATAAAAGTACTTTAAAACATTAAATAGACAATTCAGAACCTGAAGGGACAGTGTTTTTTTATTGGAAACTCCAGGACATTCTCAGTGGCTCTCATCCTCCAGAGGGCTAAATAATCTGACTCCATCAATCGTGGATGTCTCCAGCAGATACTTGAAGTAAAGAAATCAAGGATATTTTACACTGGAGCTTGGACAATACAATCCCATCAAGGTGGCATGTACCAATGCCATCTCACTAGTCCAAGTGATCAATTTCAGTTCACAGTTGATCACACTGATAGGTCTAAGAGTCAAAGGGATCACACAAACAAGACTAGTGTCTGCTAATACTAACTGATAGAATACAAAAGGGAAAGAACGATCCATCATGGGAAGCAAGATACACAGCAGACTCATAGAAGGGCAGATGTCCTAAATAGCACTCTGGCCTCAGAATCAGCCCTTAAGGCATTCAGATCTGGCTCAAGAGCCCATGAGAATATTTTAGGCATGGAAAGCCAAGACACTCTGGAAAAAAAAAAAAAAGAAGACCTAAATGAAAGATCTCTGTGAGTGAGATCCCAGTGGAAAGAATGGGGCCATCAAAGAAGGAGGTACCTTTCTTTGAAGGGAGGAGAGAATTTCCACTTTGACTATGACCCTGTTGGAATAAGATTGAAGTCGGTGAACTCAAAAGGCTTCCATAGCCTTGGCAACTCATGACTACAGCCTAGGGAGATTACTGATGCCATAAACAAGAGTGTCAAATTGTTAAGTCAACAACAGGAGTCACTGTGTACTTACTTCTCATGTGGGATCTGTCCTTAATGTGTTATCCAATGTGATGTAATGCTATAACTAGTACTGAAACAGTATTCTACACTTTGTGTTTCTGTGTGGGTGCAAACTGATGAAATCTTTACTTAGTATATACTGAATCGATATTCTGTATATAAAGATAATTGAAAATGAATCTTGAGATGAATGGAATGGGAGAGGGAGTGGGAGATGGGAGGGTTTGAGTGGGAGGGAAATCTTAATGTGAGTGGCTTTATTTTCCCTAAATAACTGTTTCCTAACTGTGAAAGGCTGAAAGTATGGGGAATTTCACCTATCAGAATCACCTTTTGTTGGTCATCTTTTGATAGATTGAGCCTTCACTATTCTGATAGGGACTATAATAGCATCAGTGTGTCATTTGTTGCCATTTGTTGCATTGTTGCACATTCTACTTGAAGACCTTGCTCATGTATTCAGAGTTTATTTATGCCATTATGTACTGCTGTAGGTCGTAGGAATATGGTGTCACCACCATCTCCACGATGTCAACAGACTGTTCAGCAAGGCAATCATTAATAAAACCATAGCACAAATTTTAAAGTCTACTCATAATAATGCTATGAATTATGCTGAGTGAACTTCAAAAATTTGTAGGAAAAGGAATGGAGAAAATTTTATTTTGGTGTAAAACTTTTTAAAATCCAGGTATAGTTTTTATAATGCACCTTTTTCATGAACTTTTTGAAGTAACCACATAGATTCTGTTAAACTGTGAAATTGTTCATCTGACACAATTTTGGGTGGTCATAGGAGAATTGAGTAGGAACAGAGAACGTAACGATTAATTATAGCTAACCAGGAAAAGAAATATGTGTGTGTGAATGTGCATGTTTGTGTGTTACATGTGTGCATGTGTATGAGGGGACATATAGAATAAGAGGAAGCAATATATGAAAAGGCCCTATGACAAGAAATCACCTGAGAAGAGTGTATTCTTTATTTCACTGAATTCTCAAAGTAAAATCTAAGTAATTCAAGTCTTATTAGTAAGAAAAGGAATGCTATCCTCAAATAAGTTTGAATAAATGTCAACCTTTTCTCTATATTTGGGGTTTCACAAGACATTTTATCTACTGAAGACTTTAAAATTGTGGATTAGAGAAACTTGTTTTGCTTTATTTAATTAAACATGTCCACTTACCCCTTGCTTACTTTACTACAAAGCAGCTTTTTTTTTTTTCTGTATGAACACTTACTGATCTAGAATAGAACTACTGTTTTCAGAACACAAACAAACAAACCAACCAACCAAACCCCCCCTGTATTACATTATCACTGGGTTCAGTGATTGCCTGGGTCTTCAATGTGATACAACACAGGCCAAAGCTATGTTTGAGTAGATTAGGAGAGAGCAGTTACATCTGAACTATCTGCCTTACCACATGATCCTCAGAGTCTTTGATGAAAACCTCATTAGCCAATCATTTCAGCATAGATTACTCCTATATTTCCTGTTCATGTAATACACAGGGAAATCTATCCTTTCCTGTTTCTATCAAATATTTGCATTCTGTACTAAAAGTTGACAACTGTTTTCTGAAAATATCAGAGAGTAAATATTTTCTCCTTCTGAACCACATGAACATTTTTTCTAACTACTCAACTCTGCTACCATAGTATGAAAGTAGCCATGAACAATAAGTAAACTAATGGGTGTATTTGCATTTCTATAAAAATTTGAGGAAACAGGAAGGGAGAGAGAAAGAGAGAGCAGGAGAGAGAGAGAGAGAGAGAGAGAGAGAGATAAATGAATGAATTCTCATTTGTTGGTTCACTTCTCAAATGGCCACAACTGCTGGGACCACCAAATATGGGAACCAGGAACTTAATTGAGGTCTTTCATGAGGGTGGCAGGAACCCAAAGTACTTGAACAATCATCATTGCTTCCCAAGGCCCACGTTAGCAAGAAGTTGGAATCAGGAGTCAGGGATGTATGTTGAACCCAGGCATTCAAGTATGGGATGCAGACATCATAAATGGAAGTTTAACTGCTAGAGGAATCACCTCTCCCAGACATTATTACTGTATCACTCCTTTTATAGCTTGCATATCAAATTTACTAAATTACTTATTATTACCTGCATTCATTATATTTAAATTACTCACAGGAAGCCAGAACAAGTGACAAGAAACAAATGAGTGTCATTTAATTAAAAGTACCTACCAAAATAAAATGTAAGGATACTTCTAAATGTTCATTGAAAATTGAATTAAAGTATAAATTTATTGTGGTGAAAATTAATTGGAAATTCATGCCCAATTTATTCATAATACATGTTTCTCATGAACCTTTAACAGACCCCATCATATACAGTCAACTGTTGTAATTCATGTGATAGTAAAGATAAATGAAAGTTAATTTATACCTTCAAAAAGTGTAATACTAATTTTGTCCTATTATTTAACTACTATTAGCTCATAATTTCTCTTCCGAGAATTATTTTGTAGAAAATTTTGTTTCATAAATATTGACTGGTCTACTAGTAATGACATAGGAGGTGTGAGTTAATCTTTTAAGATTGAAACACTCTAGGCCAATGGCAATAACTCTGCAGGCAGATTCCCTGATGGACATGGTCTGATGGTCACTTATCAACACCCAATAATATATTGATTGATAGAAAATGGGCTGCATACAATTTTTCAATCTATTTTGCTCTCTGACATAAGAATTCCTGTGGTTGCCTCGAACTATGCATTTTTAGATTTCTAGAACATCACATTGCTTGATGAATTGCTTTTAGTCATTTTACATTTGTTATATTTTTTCAATGTGACTAACTTTAGTCTTCTTTCATTTTCACCATCATGAATTATGCCCTGATATACACACTTAATATTTGCTGTCAGTACCTGCCCAAGTTCCACCAGACTATTTAAGCTTAAAATTTGGCCAGAGGTTTGGTGTTGCAATGAAAACAAATGATCAATTTAACATTTCTGAGATTAATGACTGTTTTCTTGGTGTTAATAGGCCATCGTTGAGTTTGCATTTTAATTTTGTAGTACTTAATATATTTGGCAATAAAATTGCAAATTTAAGATTATAAAATATATTTTGAAAATACTTGAGACTCTAAAACTTAATCTACTTTAAAATTGTTATAAGCTCTTTGAAAAGTCTCTCTGGTGATGCCCATAGATTTTTTCAAAAGCAATAGAAGTAATGCAGAAAGTGACAATCCATTTTTTAAAAAAGATTTATCTATTTATTTGAAGGGTAGAGTTAGAGAGAGGCAGAGGCAGAGGCAGAGGAAGAGAGAAAAAGGTCTTCCATTTTCTGATTCACTTCCCAGATAGCCACAATGGCTGGAGGTGTGCTGATCTAAAGCCAGGTGCCAGGAGCTTCCTCCAGGTCTCTCATGCAGGTGCAGGGGCCCAAGGACTTTGGCCATCTTCTACTGGTTTCCCAGGCCATAGCAGACAGCTGCATTGGAAGTGGAGCAGCTGGGACTCAAACTGGCACCCAAATGGGATGCTGGCACAGCAAGCAGTGGCTTTACCCCTATGCCACAGCACCAGCCTGGAAAATCCATTCTTTAACCAAATCCATATCTCATGAGCACTACAAAAAGCAAGTATTGGAAGTTATCCTATATGACTCAGAATCACAGTGATTTAGATGAAGATTAATTAAAACTCCTCTTTCCTAAACCCTTTATTTTAACCCCATAAACATGATTCATTTGTGTTTAAGTTAGTCCTTAACATTAACAGAACAAACAAAATAATGGAGTGTCTTGTCTGTTGTCTTTACTTTTCTTATATATCCTACAGTAAAAATGAAGTTGACATCATTCTTAAATGAGATAGTATGTGTAATTAAATGTGTACCAATAGCACTAGTTTTATTAATATCTTTAGCATCATTAATTTAGTTTTATCTCCTCTTTCATTCATTTGAAACAATTTCTTAGTACCTGGGATCACTTCAGAAACTGTCAGACTTTTCTTCTGCCAACCTTCAAAGGTCAAAACTAGCTGTGACACCTAAAATTCAAATGTAATTAGTTTGAGATTTACAGGGATTGAATGCCAATCTTCCAGTAGCTTAGAAGTGACGTGGTATCTAACCTTTAGTGGCCCCAAGAGATATTCAGATAGAAGTGAAGATAAATACAAAAATATAACCCGCTACATACACTGACAGTCTGCCTTTTAGAATTGTTTTCTGATTTGGATTTTGGAGTTTGAATGTTTGTGTGTTCTCTTGATTTCAAGACAAACATCTCTTTTTGTCCCTCATAGTCTCCTAGCACCATGTTGGTATTATTTAAAGCTTAGCTCGCGTGCTATATACTTGGATCATTAAACTGAAGGACTTGTACAGTCATGATTTTTAATGAAGCATGTTTGAATAATTATGCTAATTTAAAAAGCACTAGAATCAAATCAAGTGATCAAAGTTTTCATGATTGCTATCATGTGTTCCTAACCCCCCTCTGTCACCCTCACAAATTCCTGAATGTAGAAGTCTTTCTTGGGAATGGGTTTGAAAAGGGTATTAATCAATGCTGAACATTAGAAAAATATTTCAGGAAAGGTATAATGCACTTTATGTTACAATTTTTAAGTGGACTATATGAGACTGTGAAAGTAATACTTTTCTACCACATTCTTGCCTAAATAGCGGCTACAATCAATACTGAATTCTGCCTTGACAGAAAGCTGAATTTTTATCTGTTAAATGTGTGAGCTTGGGGCAGTGATGTGTCTGACATGGTTTAAATCTGAAATGTGATGTGTTGCGAACAGAGTTGATTGACATCTTTGTTTATTGAAAAGTATTACATGAACAACAAAACACAGGCAGAGGCAGAACACACCATTGCAAAATACAACTGTGTTATTTTTCAATTCTGTGTACTGTGTCCCTTTGAAGCTTGTCTGATGTAATAAAGCCAGAGGATATAAAACAAACAATAATCTTCTTGATTCACCACTCAAAAATTTAGACAAGGATTCCTTTTTTGTTTTTGTTTTTGTTTTTTGGCTTGGGGTAAAATATCTTCCACAAAACTCTCCCTGCCCTAAAATTCTGTCAGAGTATTTACTATGAAAAACTGTTAACATTTTAAAATTGTGTTCTTATGTTTATAAAATTGAACATAAATTCAGAATTGTTTAATAAGAAAATAATAAGAGATGTTTGGATATTTTTATGTATCCTGTGTAAATGAGAAAAAGGACATTAATGACACTAATCTTAAGGTACTAAACATGTAGAATAAGAAATTAAATTCTCTTTAAATTTTATGTTAGAATAATTATCCCCTTCAATGCAATTTGCCCATGTTTTATTAAACCTTTATTATGTCAAGGTAAATAGAGGTTAATGCTGCTGTTACTTCTTCCAATGAAGTATTATCTTTAATCTTGCTTTAATAAAATAGTGGTAAATTGCACAGTAGGGGTAATCACCATAGGCTAATTTAGAGAGTTGTAAAATCCTTTACCAAGTATATACTGTGGTTAAAAATAGAAGTAGTCTTAAGAAAACACAAATTGCAATGCAACTTGGAGGAAGTTAAGTATATTACTGTTCAAAAATTTAATTACTTACTTAATTACATAGATCTTTATTAAGTACCTACTATGTGTAAGACACTGTTTGCCTGTGTTGAGGATATGGACATTTATAAACATGATCTTTCTCCTTAACGAGTTTGTGATTTACTACTGGGTAAATACCTTAAAACCAATAACTATTAAGTATGAAGCCTGCCATACAAAGAGATGAATGTCCTTGTCATGGATGTTCAGAGAGAGAAAGATTACTTCAGGTAGGACTTTAAGAAAGGGTGATCTGGACAGAGTCCTAAAGAATGGTGTAAAAGGGAACAGATATCAGTGAGTGGGAAGGATATTTTAGGTGGGTAAAGAAGAGTAAAGGACTTATGTCAAAGAGTAGCAGATGTCCAATCAATATTGTCTTGCCTAGTTCAATTAGAGGTGAGACTTAGAAACAAAGACCGTTGCAACAAGCCAGGCAAGAAGCAGAGAGAGGATTGACCCTATAGCTGGTAGACATTCTTGATTGAACATGCTTAGCAGAAAAATATTTCAAAAGCTCACAGATAATGTACCTTCCAAAAGTTTTCAAAACATTCATTGAAAAAGCATATTTTGAAGAAGCTGTGCAAGGATGTAAAATTGATTTTTGGACCAAAATAAGCTTATCCTTACTTATATTTTTCCATAAAGTTTCTTGAAGTCCTTGATGGGTGTGTATATATACACACACATATATGTATATACATATATATATATATATATGTATACATACATACATACATAAGTGTGCATATTTATGTCTCACATATTACTATGTTAATGCATTATAAACATTTTAAGCATTTGCAAAGATACAAAAAAGAAAAAAGATTTTTTAAAAGTAGAAATCCTAATGTTTTCTTTCTCTCTCAATGCCTAATCTTATGTTTTTTGGAGAACATTGACAATATTTGTAGCTGTAAGAACATAAAAGAATTAGATTACAAAAGAGCAGGAAGAAATAATTATGAACTTACAAGGTGAGATTTGCTTAAGGAGTCAATGGAAACTCCAAGGACTTGAACCTTGGATGCTGGGAAAACAAACACTATTAATATAAAGAGATATAAAAGAAGAGAATTAGAAAAAAATGTTAAATTTTGTTTAGAATGGATTGAGTTCAAGTTTTTGGTGAGATATCAGTATGAAAGATGGCAAACAGTTGGAAACTAATATTTGGAGTTGAGTTGAGAAAATGTTTGCTTTAGTTGCTTAGAAATACAGAAAAATCAAGTGAATGAAATTACTATGAAAAAATTACCCTCAAATATTCAAAAATATGTGTTAAAGTGAAATGATTATTCAAAGTTATTTTGAGGTTTCCAAAGGGGAAAAAAAAAAGCATTTTGAAATCATTGAGTGTGTAATGGGGTGTTGAAGACTTCAAATGGGTCATTGTCATCAAGATGGAGCCAGTCCCATACTGTTGAGCCTCTTTCCTGTTCTTCTTGGTAGTGTGTTAGAATGAACCATAAGTTGAGAATATGTAGTTTTTCCTTTTTGTGTTTTCATTACCAATTTTAAATGAACAAAAATTTATTATGGTAATGTTTACCCTCTTTAACATTTTTTGAAGTTGTGATGGTACTTGTACATAGAAAATAAAAACAAAATACAAAATATGCACCCTCTCTTAGTTTCTTTATAGTTATTTTATCCTGTTACAAATTTTACTTTATTTTTCTACATGAAAATCTTTGCAGGTTAATGACATTATGTCTGGAGTATTCTTGTTTGTTTCAAATTATTCTTCTTCCCATCAAAATTACTATTGCTCTAAACTCTCCAGGATTTCTCTCAAGTATAGAAGTAGTTGATTCGTATGATCAGAGATTTCACAAAACATAAATTGCCACTTGTAGTAGAGCCTGAAGAACACTGTACACAGTCACTCTGCTGCTTGGGGTAGTGGCATTCCTTAGTTTGCTGCTCCTGTGCCACTGACTAGCAAGAAAAGGAGAAATAGCAAGTCTGATTGTAAGACCTCTCACCATGCAGATTACTTGGCCACATAACTCCCGGCTCTGCTCTGCCTTTTGTAGTCTAACAGGGAGACCATAGCTCTTTCAGGCCAGAATTATAACTAACCATTTTCAAAAGGGGAAAGATCGAAGCTGTCCTTTTATAGGTTGGAAAAAATGTCTATAGAATTATTCAGTGATGAGCACAAAGGGTCGAGAAAACCAAACACAAATGGAGTTCTCCTTTAATTTCACTGTGTGTTGTCCTGTAAAGCAAATAACTCTACATTGGATGACTTCTGTGGATGATGAGCCTTTTCCTTCTTTCACAAGCATCTGTGACAGTAAGATATATAAAGCTCTGGGTGAACATCTGAAGCTGTTATTAAAATGGAAATATTCAAAGCAGGCAGGAGTCTGTGAGAGTAGGTTCTGGACACATTAATGCATTTGAAAAGATATTAAAGCTTAACATGGAGGAGAAATAGTTCTAAGCAGAATGTAAAGCTGCTTAACAGAATTACACCTAGAACTCACTGTATTATGTCTCAAACACCTCTATACTTCTACTACTCAGAATAAAGCTGTATGTTGGTTTGAGTGCTTTTATGGTTTTACAGTTTTCTTATTTGAGATTTTAGTCGTCTTAAGTACAAAAATTTTGTTCTGGTTTATGTCGTTGTAGAGTTCGTTGATACTGCTCACCCTGAGCTTGGGACTTGAGGATGCGCCTTGTGCATCAGGCTTGTAAAGCTTATTTTTCTGGAGCAATAATTATAACCTTCTCTTTCACCTTCTCTGAGACTATTGAAGGGAGATCGTTGTTCCACGGCATAGAAAGTCTGTTATGCCTTGGAAGCAGGGGAGAAGAGGAATGGTCAAAAACTAGGCAACAAGAAAGACTGAACATTTTTTATGTTTGCATGAAAGAACAACATAATATTTCTATGTAAAATTTTGAAACTCATTCAATAATTTCACTGAAGCAGCACAAGTCAGAGGGGCAAGCTGATGATCTTTTTGTAATCTAGATCAGTCACTGTTTTGTTATAATCATGACTGCTTCCTAGATGTCCCTGAGTAAGGGAGGGTAGTTTTGATTCTTCTCATCATCTATGATGCCACTTCAAACTAAATATTCCAGAGCATTCCATAAAGAATACTGAAAATATTTCACTACCAGTTTCTGTTCTAAGGTGTGTACCATACTTGTGTTATTTTATAATTCCATACCTGCTAGGTGAGTAAGCATCTGCCTTGTGAGATACCATTGGAAAGATTTTTTTTTTAATTTTTTTTTCAACCACAGTTTTTTTTAATGATACAATAGCTAGTACACATGTTTGCTTTCTACACAGTAGGCACTGTTCTAAGTGCTCAACTTGGATTATTCTATTTACACTCCACGAGACAATGCCATTATTATTTAAGTATAGACACTGAAGCTGAAGCACAGGAGGGGCTGAGTAACAGCTAACGAGAGAGGTGGTGACAGATTTGGAACCAGGCTCCTGACATCAGAGCTCATACTCTTGCCACTACGTCATACTGCTTGGAGAATTCTAATGAGCTAACATCAGAGTCTGTTAAGTTTCTACTATTTATGACATCAAGTAGGGCTGAAAGCCTCAGACAGCTATTTTGAACAAAACTCAACACAGCCCACTGGACTCATTTTTCTCCAGATTTCCATACACCATCTTGGTTCTTTTATAAGGCTATTTCCTTAAAAAGCAGATCAGCTTGTTTTTAACGTGTCAATGTGGATAGGAAATGATTTATTGAATCAAAGGCTAATCCCTTGGGAAGTTATGTTTTACCTCTTGTACATCAGATTTTTGCTTAGTAAGTGTAACCTCAGGCATGCATTAAGAATGATCTGGTTGGGGCTGGTGCTGTGATGCAGCACACTACACTATTGCTTGCGAAACCAGCCTCCCATATCAGTTCCAGTCCTGACTGCTCCACCTCTGATCCAGCTTCCTGCTAATGCACCTGGGAAGGCAGCAGATGCTGGTGCTTGGGCCCTTGCAACCCACATGGGAGACCAGGATGGAGTTCCTGGCTCTGGGCTTCAGCCCTGCCCAGATCTGGCTGTTGCAGCCATTTGAGGAGTGAACCAGCAGATGGAAGACCTCTCTCTCTAATTCTGCCTTTGAAATAAAATAAATAAACAAATCTTAAAAGAAAAGGAATTATGTGTTCAAGATGAGTCAGCCATCAGCAAAGAAAACTGAATTGGTCAACACAAAGGAAAAATCTGTAAGAGGAAAGACAACTCAAGAGGGAGAACAAGAATGAAAATGAGAGCAAGCAAAAGATTGATTTTCCATTGGCTCCCCAAATGCCCACAACATCTAAGACTAGGTCAGGTGGAAGCCAGGAGCCAGGAACTCCATTCAGGTCTCCCAATTGGGTGGCAGAGGCCCACCCAAGCACCTGAGCCATCACTGGCTGCTCTCCCAGCCTCATTCCTCAGCACTCCCCTCCCCCCACCTTTGCAGAGGCTGGGACGCTGTTAGCTCAGCCTGCCCAGGTCCCTAGAACATCTGGCTCCTCAGCCCCACCAGAAATCGCACCCGCCTTTGTCCCCGACTGCCTCCCATCTGCCTGCCCAGGCTGCTTTTCCTCTTCGGGTCCCTTCCGGGTGTGTGTGGCTGCCACTCTTGACCTGCGTCAGGACATACCTCCTGCTGGAGATCCTGCCAGCACGTCAAGCGCTTGCTCAGACACTAGTTGGTTATCCTCTCCACCCCAGGCTGGGTTTCCTCCTGAGTCCCCTGTTTCTGCAAAGGCATCACCCACACGCCAAAACACCCAGGTGCAAAACTGGCATTTTTTTTCTTTTAGGGTCTTACATGCCTTCAGTTACCAAGCCCTCTAGATCCATAAAAATCTCCCCAAACCATTTGTACATGCAAAGAGTTTTTATGAGAAATAAATGTGATACAAATTTTTAAAAATATTTATTAATTTATTTGAAAGTCAGAGTTACACAGAGAGAAGGAGAGGCAGAGAGAGAGATGTGTTCCATCCATTGGTTCACACTCCAGTTGGCTGCAGGAGCTGGAGCTGCACCGCTCCAAAGCCAGGAGCCAGAAGCCTCCTCTGGGTATCTCACTTGGGTGCAGTGGCCCAAGGACTTAGGCCATCTTCTATGGCTCTCCAAGGCCACAGCAGAGAGCTGGATTGGAAGTAGGACTGCCGGGACTCGAACAAACGCGCATGAGGGTTGTCAGCATTGCAGGTGATGGTTTTATCCACTACACCACAGTGTCGGCCCCAATGATGCAAATTTAAATCTTAGATGATGCTTGAGAATTCATTTCTTTATATACCAAGATTATGTACAAAATTATAAGGTACTTTGAAAAAGCTTGATTTAGAGGCACAGATGGACAGAGTATGCTTAGCAAAAGAAAAAGAAGGGAGAATCTAGGCTTAAGTACATTATTTAATATATCTAAATAATAGATCAAAATAAGTATTAAAATACTTGTAGTCTCACAACCAACTTTGTTAGCTTATTTATTCACTGCTTAAATTTAAAAGAAAGACAGTTGCTCTTCATGGAGAGATTAAAAAACAGTTTTAAATTACTTCCATTTTGAACATGCTGGTGAAACAATTGAGAATTATAATGGTGAGTTAAATTTGTCTCTAATTTTATCTGTAGGTCCTGCAAATGTCCTTCCCATTAGACTCTATCTTCATTGTGTTCCTTCTGAAAACATAGAATAGCATGATATTAAATGGCTGTGCTTTGCAATCACATTCAGTTGATGTAAATCCTGCTTTTTTTTTTCATTTCAATTAAAAAAATCAATTTATAAGTTTGAGCTCAGGTTTGCTAACTTGAAAATTGTCATAAGTGACTATGTCCCAGAATTGTTGAAAGGATTTAGCACTCATACAATGCTAAATGTAGGGTAGCAGTTATTAATATTTTATAAAACATACTTTTTTTTACATATGATAATCCTACAATCTTACAAAGAAGAAAAAAATTCCAACAAAAATAGGTTTGGAATTAAAAGAAACACAAAGAGCAAAGTGAATAGAAAAAATAAAATGAATGTAAATAAACTAAACTCTAATTAAAATAAAGATTTTCAGACTGCTAAAATCAAACAGTATGTGCCATATGCATTCAATGTGTTTACAAAAGACAAATTGGAGATTTATGCCTAGATAAATGTGTAATTCAAAGGAGGGCAAAAGAGAGCAGATAAAGTCTAAGCACATGAAAACTGGTGTAAATAATAATTACAGACAAAATAGAAAAAGCAGAGCCACATTAAAACAAATGAAGAGGAGTGCCGGCGCCGTGGCTCACTTGGCTAATCCTACGCCAGCGGCACCAGCACCCTGGTTCAAGTCCTGGTCGGGGTGCCGGATTCTGTCCCGGTTGCCCCTCTTCCACGCCAGCTCTCTGCTGTGGCCCGGGAGTACAGTGGAGGATGGCCCAAGTGCTTGGGCCCTGTACCCCATGGGAGACCAGCAGCACGCCAGCCATAGCGGCCATTGGAAGGTGAACCAATGGCAAAGGAAGAATATTTTATTATTATGAGAATATTTTAGGCATGGAAAGCCAAGACCTTTCTCTCTGTCTCTCTCTCTCTCTCACTATCCACTCTGCCTGTCAAAACAAAACACAAAAAACAAAAAACAAACAAACAAAAAAACCAAAAAAGAATAGGAACATTACATGATGCCAAATTTTTCAAATTGCAGGCAAACAATAATTCTAATTACACTTGGTGTAACTTCAAAATATGAACAGAAAAATTAGCAGAACTATATGTAAAACTAACAAATTAACTTTATTATTGAATAAATTAAATAAATGTAAATGATAAATTAGGCAGACAAAATATCACTAGGATATTAAAATCTTAGTAGCCAAATACATGTTCAATCTATTGGGTAGATGTTGAAATACTTCACTAAAAACTGTGATGTATGTACTCTTTTTAAGCACATTAGGAACATTTTTAAAGCTGTCTATGTCCTAAGCCATAGAAAACTAGTCTTGAAAATGTTCAAAGATCAATTGCATAAAGATATACTCTTTAATTATAACATAATTTACTTATTAATAAACAAGAAAGCAAGAACTACAAAATAGCCATGCAATTAAAAAGCAAAACTCCTAATAATTTATGAGACATTAGAAACTACTGTACATGAATCATTTTCAAAATGTTAACTTTCAAGCCATTTGGGATGCAGCTAAAATGAAATTTTGGCAGAAATGTATAGCCCTAAATACTTATGAAAAAGTCTAAACTTCCAGATTAAGAAGTTAGAAAAAGATTCAACAGAAAACAATTGTAGAAAAAAAGTGCTATGAGAGCAAAAATCAATGCTAAGGAAAGTAAATTTTTTAGGTCTAAGAGTCAAAGGGATCACACAAGCAAGACTAGTGTCTGCTAATACTAACTGGCAGAATCAAAAAGGGAGAGAACGATTCATCATGGGAAGCAAGATACACAGCAGACTCATAGAATGGCAGATGTCCTAAATAGCACTCTGGCCTCAGAGTCAGCTCTTAAGGCATTCAGATCTGGCTCAAGAGCCCATGAGAATATTTTAGGCATGGAAAGCCAAGACACTCTGAAAAAAAAAAAAAAAAAAAAAAAAGAAGACCTAAATGAAAGATCTCTGCGAGTGAGATCCCAGTGGAAAGAACGGGGCCATCAAAGAAGGAGGTACCTTTCTCTGAAGGGAGGAGAGAACTTCCACTTTGACTATGACCCTGTTGGAATAAGATCGAAGTCAGAGAACCCTAAAGACTTCCATAGCCTCAGCAACTCATGACTACAGCCTAGGGAGATTACTGACGCCATAAACAAGAGTGTCAAATTGTTAAATCAACATCAGGAGTCACTGTGTACTTATGTCTCATGAGGGATCTGTCCTTAATGTGTTGTCCAATGTGAAGTAATGCTATAACTAGTACTGAAACAGTATTTTTACACTTTGTGTTTCTGTGTGGGTGCAAACTGATGAAATCTTTACATAGTATATACTGAATCGATCTTCTGTATATAAAGATAATTGCAAATGATTAAAAAATCTTGGTGTTAAATTGGAAATTGCATAATCAATCAATTTTTTAAAAAAATCATGTAGGATCTCTGTCCTTAATATGCTGTACATTGTGAATTAATACTATAACTAGTACTCCCAACAGTATTTTTCACTTTGTGTCTCTATGTGAGGGCAAACTGTTGAAATCTTTACGTAATATGTACTAAACTGATTTCTTTATATAAAGAGAATTGAAAATGAATCTTGATGTGAATGGAAGGGGAGAGGGATTGGGAAAAGGGAGGGTTTTGGGTGGGAGAGAAGTTATAGTGGGGGGGAAGCCACTGTAATCCATAAGCTGTACTTTGGAAATTTATATTCTTTAAATAAAAGCTTTATAAAAAAAGTAAATTTTTACTGGAGAGGATCAATAAAACACTTATAAATACTAATAAAATAAGCAAACATCTATAAAAATTATCAAAAAAGAATGAAGAAGACCCTTATAAAAGTATTGAGAATAAAAAGGGAGTATCACTACAGATACAAAAGAGATTAAAATTGAGTAAGATACTGAAGAATAATTTTGTATCAGTCAATTGAAAACTTATATGAAATTGGCAAATCTTTAAAAACATTCATCAAAAATGACTTAGGAGAAATAAGTGCAGAAAAGGAGAATTATAAGCATACTGTTCCTGAAAATGGATGAAAAATTCCTAAGCAAACCAAATCCAGAAAAGTACAAAAACCATACATTAGTCATGTTGGGTTTGTCTCAGAAATACTGAAATTATGTAGCATTAAAATATCAGAATATTAACTAGTGTACTTAAACATTAACAGATTAAAGTGGTAAATCATGGGACCCTATCTTCAGATATAGAAAAAAAATTGGCATCATTCAGTAAGATAGAAATTCTTAGCACATGAGGAATAAAAGGTGCTTCCCAAAATTGATACATGTTTTCTCTGCAAGCTCAATGCAAGCATTATGTATACTTAATGAGAAAATATGGAAAGCACTATTTTTATGGTTAAGAAAATGAAAGATCCTCTGCTCTACAGAGTCATTTATAGAAAGTGTGAGTTTCCCTCCAATAATTTTTTAAAGATAATTTATTTGAAAGGAGGAGTTACAGAGAGGGAGAGGCACAGGCAGAAAGAGAGCAGTCTTCCATCTGCTGGTTCATTCCCCAAATAGCTACAATGGCCAGGGCTGGACAGTCCCAGGCCAGACCAATGCCTGGAGCTAAGAGCTTCATCCACATTGGTGCACAGGCCAAAGAACTTGAGTCATCCTCTGCTGCTTTCTTAGGCACAACAGCAGGGTGCAGCATAGGAAGTGGAGCAGCTCAGACTCAAACCTGTGACCATATTGCATACCAGCACTACAAACATCAGCTTAACCCGCTATTCTACATCATCGGCCCCTCCCTGGAGTATTTTAAAATCAGAATGGGGAGAAGAGTAAAACCCAGGTGACAGCTGGAGGGCAACTCTTAGATCCAGCACCTAATGACAAGTAACTTTCCCTGATATGCTGATGGTAGTGGTGATGATGGCTTTATACAGCAGAGTACCAAATTAATAATTTAGAATGCATGAATTCATTCATCCTTCAGAAACCATTTGTGTACTTTGTACTCAGGAATGATAATGACATGGGCACAGATCTGTGTCGCAGTGGGTTAAAGCCCCAGCTTGCAGTGTTGGCATCCCATATGGGAGCAGGTTTGAATCCCAGCTGCTTCACTTCCTATCCATTTCCCTGCTAATGTGCCTGGGAGAGCAGAGGAAGATGGCCCAAATCCTTGGGACCCTGCATGCATGTGGGAGACCCAAAAGAAGCTCCTGGCTCCTGGCTTCAGATCAACTCAGCTCTGGCCCTTGCAGCCATTTAGGGAGTAAACCAGTGGATGGAAGACATTATCTCTCTCTCTTTCTCTCTCTCTCTCTCTCTCTCTCTCTCTCTCTCTCTCTAACTCTCTTTCAGATAAATACAATAAATCTTCAAAAAAAAAGAGAAATGATAAACTACATTCTCAGTGAACAGCATATGAAGTTGACTTAATCAATTTTCTTTTTATATGCTCTTCTTATTTATTATGAACTATTCAGAATGTCTTTTTGTGTAAAATAGTTTACTTCTTCAGTTTACTAATGGAAGACATGGGGCTAAATTTTATTTGGCCTATGGAAGAAAAAGCAGAAGGCAAACATTGTTTCTTAAATAACATGATCTTTTTTTGTGACAATTGGTGATGAGTTTTCTAATTCTACAGAAGATAAAATGGAATGAATTGGTTACTTCATCATATCAAATTGCTATATGGTTTAAAGAAACATTCATTTAAAAACTGTTGCTGTAGGGGCTATAAATGACAACTGCTGAGCTTACCTCTTTTGGGTAAATATTAAGATGACTTTAATTTACCTCTTTATAAAAAGAGTATAAAAATGTTTTTGTCAGGTGAAATAGTTCTATAGAATGATTTCATTTTCTTTTAGTCACTTTAATTTGACTAGTCCATCCATGTGAAATTCATCTTATCCTCTTCTGTTATCTTACATCTTATCACTTAAAAATCACTACAGTTTGCTCTGATTCATATAGACTGCCTAACTTATGGAACTACCTATTTCCCATAGACTATCCTGCAGTTTAGTCTATGGAAGCTGTTACTCTTGTGTATGCTGTGAAGTTCATTTTTAAAAATAGAGCTTATTTTTAGGTTTACTTTTAGAGTTTTAGGTTCACAGCAAAATTGAGTGTGAAGTAAGGAGAGGCTTATATAATCAGTCTCCACTCCCATCACTACTCTTCCCCCATATACAACCCTTTCCACTGTCACCATCCTGCACCAGAGTAGTATATGAGTTACAGTTGTGGCATCTACCATGACCCATCATTATCATCCAAAGTCCAGAGTTTACATTCGTGACCCGAAAATTGGTCATAAGATTACACAGAAGTAACCATAAGCAAACACATGAACTACTGAAATCCTTGCAAGACATGAAAGAAAATTTCTCTCATGAAATTGGGATCTTAAAGAGAAATCAAAAGAAATGAAGAATTAAATAGAACAAATAAAAATGCAGTGAAGAGCCTAAAAACAGAATTGGGGAAGCAGAAGAGAGAATAGTGAACTTAGGAGACAAAGCACAAGAAAGTATACAGTCAAACCAAAGACAAGAAGAAGAAATTAGAAAACTAAAAAAACACTGTTGGGAATCTACAGGATGCCATAAAAAAACCAACATATGGGTTCTAGGAGTTCCTGAAGGCATGGAGAGAGAGAAAGGATTAGAAGGCCTTTTTAGTGAAATGATAGCAGAAAACCTCCCAGCTTTGGAGAAAGAAAGGAACATCCAAGTACAGGAAGCACACAGCACTCCCAACCAACATGACCAGAAAAGATCCTCACCTCGACACATTGTAAGAAACTCACCATAGTGAAACATAAGGAGATTCTAAAATGTGCACAAGAGAAATGCCAGATTACTTTCAGAGTATCTCAATTAGACTCACAGTGGACTTCTCACCAGAAACCCTACAACCTAGGAGAGAATGGCGAGATATATTCCAAATCTTAAGAGAAAAAAACCTATCATCACAGAATATGATACTCTGCAAAGCTCTCATTTGTGAAATAAAGTGAAAAAAGAACTTTCATATGGAGGCACAGGAGACCTCAAATAACTAAACCAATCTTATACAACAAAATAAAGCTGGAGGCTTCACAATACCAGATTTCAAGTCATACTACAGGGCAGTTACAATCAAAACAGCCTGATACAAAAACATATGGATAGACCAATGGAACAGAATAGAAACACCAGAAATCAGTCCAAACATCTAAAACCAACTTATATTTGATTAAGAAGCTAAACCCAATTCCTGTAGCAAGGACAGTCTTGTCAACAAATGGTGCTAGGAAAACTGGATTTCCACATGGAGAAGTATGAAGCAAAACCCCTACCTTACACCTTACACAAAAATCTACTCAACATGGATTTAAGATCTAAATCTATGACCCAAAACCATCAAATTATTAGAGAACATCGTAGCAACCCTGAAATATTGGCACAGGCAAAGACTTCTTGGTGTTTCCATATGAATTTTAGCATCATTTTTTCTAGAAGTGAGAAAAAAGTTCTTGGTATTTTAATTGGGATTGCATTGAATCTTTAAATTGCATTTGTTGCAGTGGAAATTTTGTTGATCCATGAAAATGAATGATTTTTCATTTATGTTTCTCTTCTATTTATTTCTTTAATATTTTGTAATTTTCATCGTAGGGATATTTGTCATCCTTAGTTAGAGTTATTCAAAGGTATTTAATTATTTTTGTAGATATTGTGAATGGGATTCATCTTAGAAATTCTTTCTCAGCCATAGATTTGTCTGTGCATAAACAGGCAATGGGAACAGAGGAGCCAAGATGACAGTATAGCAACAAAACGTGCTGAGGCTTGGGGGGAAAATAGTTTGAAGTAGCACCTTGACAGTAGGGACTCCATTTTGGAGCACTTGAGACTCCATTCTGGGAAATCACCCCTCCACCCCCACCGTGAGACTCTGGTCTGAAACTATGATCTCAAATAGTCGGACAATAGCAGTGCACTACATCACCCTTGGCAGAGTATAAAAACCCCCTAACATAATTGTTCAAGCCTAAAAGAAAAAAGGTTACACCTGGGTTAATGATAAAAATGTAATTTGTCTATGTCCTACATATAATTAAAACCAATACCTGGATTAATGTCAGGATTATAAGATTGTTACTGGTATTGTCAAGATTATAATTGATACTAGTTTTGCATAGGTTTTAGGTCAGCTTGACCCCAGTAACCATGTATTCCCTCCTGTTCCTAGCAACCATGAATTCCCCTCCCGATTTTGTGGTTTTTGCCTTTATAAACCCTGTTGCTTTGGGCTTCAGGGTTGAGAGTTCTTTAGGGCACGAGCCCACTCTCCACCGCCAGCAATAAAGGACCATCAAATTTTATCAATGTGTGGTGCTCCTTTGTTTGCACTTGCTCAGATACAACAAATTAATAAGGAAAGAGGATATGGGCTGGTGATAGAGTCACAAGAATTTCAGGTGGAGAGACCTGGGAGTTCAGCAGAGACTGAGCAGGACCGCACAGAGGAAGCAAAGAGTCCCTGAGACACAGCAGAGGTACGGTGGCGAAGCTGAATTGGGCAACTGATGGCACGCCCTCCCCCCTCCCTGGGTGAACTGTTTGAAATTCCAAGATGGAAGAATAGGGGAAAGGACAGAGAACTAGTGCATACTCCTGCCCAACCACGTCTCGCCATCCCATCCAATCAGATCTGCAGCCGGTTGGGTAAACATATTGTCTGTTTATATCTCTGTATGTAAACATGGTGCTACAGTATTTGCCTTCTGTGTGCATGCCCATCAATTGTGGGGCCACCTCACCACATGCCTCTCACCCGGAAACAAGGATCACGCATTTCAGAGTAATTTCTCCCCACCACCACGTGAACTGTACGATAGTGAGAAGTTCTAAACATTGAAATCCCAGCTCCTTTCACATAGCAGAGCCCAGCCCAAGTAGGCAGGGCTTAGCGCACCAGAGATCTCTTATCTGCCCCCATCACCATCCAGAAATAAGCAGGACTTTCAGAGGCAGGGCTACGTATTTCCACTGGCAATGCACAGACACATAGTAGCTCATAGCAGAGGGAAATCTCACCACAAGCACCAAGACACATATTAAAGATAAAAGGAATTGTAAAAGCCAAAAAACAAGGGGAAAACATTTAATAAGACTAAGGAAGATAGTATTAGCCCCTGAATAGAACATTACATCAGCTGTTCAATAATAGAAACAGAAGAAGAAGAGATTGAGGATATGCCAGAATCACAAATCAGAAAACTGTCAGATTACTTAGAAGCGATCAGAGACACATTCATGACCTAAAAAAAGTGTTCCCGAAAATTGAGATACTGAGGAGAAACCAGAGTGAAATTCTAGATATGAAGAATTCAAAAGAGCAAATAAAAAAATACAGTAGATAGTCTCAACATAGAATAAGTGATACAGAGGAAAGAGTATGAGAACAAGAAGACAAATTTCTGGAAATAACAGACCAAACAAGAAGAAATTGGGAAATTGAAAAAACACGCTTGGAGATCTGCAAGATTCTATCAAACAATCCAACATACGAATCCTAGGAA
Organism: Sylvilagus floridanus; assembly: GCA_949820135.1. NCBI lineage: Eukaryota > Metazoa > Chordata > Mammalia > Lagomorpha > Leporidae > Sylvilagus > Sylvilagus floridanus. The sequence goes on along the minus strand of OX463227.1, from coordinate 71,618,769 downwards.
TTCCAGAAAGCATCAAAACAGAGAAAGGATTAGAAGGCTTTCTTAATGAAACAATAGTAGAGAACTTCTCCCTTCAGGAGAAAGAAAGAGAAATCCAAGTTCAGAAAGTACACAGAACTCGCAATAGACATGAGCAAAAAAGATCCTCAGCTCTACACAGAAGTGACAAAGCTCTCCTCAGTAACACATAAAGAAAAGATCCTAAAATGTACCTGAGAGAAATGTCAAATTACATTCAGAGGTAACTCGATTAAATTCACCCCAGACTTCTCATCACAAACCCTACAGGCAAGGAGAGAATGGCAAGATATAATCCAAGTCCTAAGAGAAAAAAAAAAACTGTCAACACAGATTACTGTACTCTGCAAAACTCTCATTTATGAATGAAGGAGAAATAAGGATCTTCCACAGCAAACAGAAATTAAGGGAATTTGTAAATACATGCCTAGCCCTAGGAAACATACTCAAACATGTGCTACACACAAACTCAGAAACAGGAACATAACTGGAAAAGTAATTACGCAGCAAAAGAATGAATGGAATAGAAATTACATAAACAGAACTATTTACAGAAACCTGGCAGGGCAAAGTTGGTACTTAATAATAGTAATACTGAATGTAAATGGTCTTAACTCCCCAGTTAAAAGAAAACTCATCTATTTGCTACCTACATGAAACATATCTTATGAACAAAGATGCTCATAGACTGAAAGGAAAAGGATGGAAAAAGATAATCCATTCCAACAGAAACCAAAAAAGAGCTGGCGTGGCCATCCTAATATCACAAAATCTAACACAAAAACCATCGAGAGAAATAAAGAAGGACATTATATAATGATCAAAGGATCAATTCCACAGGAAGATGTGACCATTATAAATGTATATGGACCCAACCACAGGTCACCTGACTATTTAAAAGAAGTGTTAAAGGATTTAAAGGGAGATATAGATCCAAATACAATAGTGATGAGGGACTTCAATACTCCACTCACAGCAATGCAAAGATCAATGAAATAGAAAATCAGTAAGGAAACATCAGAGGTAATTGACACCATAGACCAAACAGACCTAGCAGATATCTACAAACATTTTCATCCTACAGTTGCAGAATAAACATTCTTCTCAGCAGTGCATGGAACTTTCTCTAGGATTGACCTAGATGCATCTTCCTGGACCACAATGGGATGAAGCTGAAAATCAGCAACACAGAAATCTCTAAAACATATGCAAATAAGTGGAGACTGAACAACATGCTCCTCTATGAACAGTGAACCTAAAAATAAATCAAAAGAGAAATTAAAAAATCTGGAAACACACGAAGGTGACAATACAATAAACCAAAATTCTTGGGCTATGCAAAAGCAGTGCTAATAGGAAAATTTATAGCAATTGGTGCCTACATCAACAAATTGAAAAGGCACCAAATAAATAAACTCTCTATGCACCTCAAAGACTGAAGAAAAAAACAGCAAACTAAACTCAAAACTAGTAGAAGGAAAGAAGTAATTAAAATTATAGAAAAATCAACAAATTTGAAACCAAAAATATGATACAAGAGATCAGCAAAAGAAAGAGCTGTTTTTTTTGAAAAAATAAACAATATTGACAAACCATTGGCCTAACTAACCAAAAAAAAAGGAGAGAGAAAACCCAAGTCGATAAAATTATTGATGAAAAGGAAATGTAGCACCAGACACCATAGAAATAAAAAGAATCATCAGAAATTACTACAAAGAGCTATATGCAAACAACCTGGGAAACCTAGAAGAAATAGATTCCTGTACACATACAACCTACCTAAACTGAGCCATGAAGACAGAAAACATAAACAGACCCATAGCTGAGATAGAAATTGAATCAACAATAAAGACCCTCCCAAAAAGAAAAGGCCAGGACCAGATGGCTTCATTGCTGAATTCTACCAAATATTTAAAGAACTAACCCCAATTCTTCTCAAGCTATTGAAAATAATTGAAAGGGGTGGGATCCTCCCAAATTCCTTCTGTGAAGCTCGCATCACCTTAATTCCTTAATCTGAAAAAGATGCAACGGAGAAAGAAAACTATAGACCAATTTCCCTGATGAACACAGTTGCAAAATTCTTCAATGAAATCCCGGCCAATTGAATTTAGCAACACATCAGGAAGATCATTCACCCAGACCATGTGGGATTTATCCCTGGTTTGCAGGGATGGTTCAACATTCGCAAATTAATCAATGTAATACATCATATTAACAAATCGAAGAACAAAAACCATAATTATCTCAATAGATGCAGAGAAAGCATTTAATAAAATACAACACCCTTTCATGATGAAAACTCTAAGCAAATTCAGTCTAGAAGGAACATTCCTCAACATAATTAAGGCAATTTATGACAAACCCACAGCAGGCATCCTATTGAAGGGGGAAAAACTGGTAGCATTCCCACTGAGATCTGGAACCACACAAGGATGCCCACTTTCTCCATTGCTATTCAATATAATCCTGGAAGACTTAGCCAGAGCCATCAGGCAAGAAAAAGAAATCAAAGGGTTTAGTTGGTAAGGATAAAATTGAAGTATCCTTATTTGCAGATGATATGATTATATATATATAAGGGAACCAAAAGACTCTACTAGGAGACTACTGGAACTCATAAAGAGTTTGGTAAAATAGTAGGATATAAATAAACACACAAAAAACAACAGCCTTTGTATACACAGGCAATGCCATGGCTGAGAAGGAACTTCTAAGATCATTCCCATTTACAATATCTACAAAAATTTAAATACCTTGAAATAAACTTAACCAAGGAGGTCAAAGATTTCTAAGACAAGAATTATAAAACTCTAAAGAAAGAAATAGAAAACATAAACAATAGGAAAAACTTCAATGTTCATGGATAAGAAGAATCAATATCATCAATATATCCATTCTTCCAAAAATAATTTACAGATTCAATACAATACCAATAAAAATACTAAAGATATTCTTCTCAGATGTAGAAAAATGATGCTGAAATTCATTTTGAACCACACAAAAAAATTGAAACCAAAAAAAAAAAACAATACAAGAGATCAGCAAAACAAAGAACTGGTTTTTGAATAATAAAAAAAGAGGCTTAGGATAGCTAAATCAATCTTATACAACAAAAATAAAGCTGGAGGCATAACATACCAGATTTCAAGACATACTACAAGGAAATTATAATCAAAACATCCTGATATTGGAACAAAAACAGATGGATAGACCAATGGAACAGAATGAAAATGCCAGAAATCAATCCAATCATCTACAACTAACTTATAAAGTCTCCATAGCCTTAACAGCTCATGTCAAGGGTGATCACTGATGTCATAAATTAGAGTGTCAGCTGTTAAATCAACAACAGCAATTATTGTGCACTTGCTCCCTGTGTTGGGCCTTTGTTCTTAATGAGGTGTATTATGAGAATTAATGGTTGGGCTGGCGCCGTGGCTAACTTGGTTAATCCTCCTCCTGTGGCACCAGCATCTCATATGGGCATCAGGTTCTAGTCCCAGTTGCTCCTCTTCCAGTCCAGCTCTCTGCTGTGGCTTGGGAGGGCAGTGGAGGGTGGCCCAAGTCCTTGGGCCCTGCACCTGCATGGAGACCAGGAGGAAGCACCTGGATCCTGGCTTCAGATCGGTGCAGCAACAGCTGTAGCAGCCATTGGGGGGGGGGGGAACCAATGGAAGGAAGTCCTTTCTCTCTGTTTAACTCTGCCTGTCAAAATAATAATAATAATAATAATAATAAAGAATTAATGGTAAAATTTGTCTTCAAACTGTACTTTATACTTTGTGTGTCTGTGTGGGTACAAATAGGTGAAATCACCACTTAGTATATAGTTGGTCTTCTGTATATAAAGTCAAAAATGAATCAATAGAAAGTGGAATGGGAGGGGAGTGGGAAGTAGGATATGGGGTAGGAGTAGAGGGTGGGAACGGGGGAAGAAACACTATATCCCTAAAAGTACATATGAAAATTTGTATTCATTATGGAATGGGAGAGGGTGCAGGAAATGGGAGGGTTGTGGATGGGAGGGAAGTTATGGGGGGGGGGGAACCATTGTAATCCATAAACTGTACTTTGGAAATTTATATTAACTAAATAAAAGTTTAAAATGTATTCATTAAATAAAAACATTCAAATAAGCTATGAATTTATTTACAAAAGTGAGTTTCTAAGTCTCTCAGTGTAATCTTTTGGTTCTCTTATTATAGAATTATGTCATCTGACAAAAGGGATATCTTGACTTCCTCTTTTCCAATTTGTATCCCTTTGATTTCTTTTTCATTCCTAATGGCTCTGGGCAAACTTCAAGCACTATATTGAATCACAGTAATGAGAGTGGGCATCTTTGTTTGGTTCTGGATCTTAGTTGCAATGCTCCAATTTTTTCCCATTCAATAAGATGCTGACTGTGGGATTATCATGGATTGCCTTGATTGTCTTGAGGAATGTTCCTTCTATACCCAAATTGCTTAAGGTTTTCATCATGAAAGAATGTTGTATTCTATCAAATCCTTTCTCTGTATCTATTGAGATATAATGTGGTTTTTATTCTTCAGTTTGTTAATGTGATATATCACATTTATTGATTCACGAATGTTGAACCATCCTTGCATACCAGGGATAAATCCCACTTGGTCCAGGAGAATGATCTTTCTGATGTGTTGCATTCAACTAGCCAATATTTTGTTGAGGATTTCTATATCTATGTTCATTAGGGATATTGGTCTATAGTTTTCTTTCTAAGTTGCTCATTTTTCTGATTTAGAAATAAAGGAGATAGTGGCTTCACAGAACTAGTTTCAGAGGATTCTCTCCCTTTCAATTGTTTATGAACAGCTCTAGAAGAATTATAATTAGTTCTTTAAATGTCTGATAAAATTCAGCAGTTAAATTATCTAGTAATGTTCTTTTCTTGGGAGGGTTTTTATTACTGATTCAATTTATGTCTTGGTTATTATTTTGTTTAGGTTCTCTGTGTATTCATTACTCAATTTTGGTAGATGTGTGTGTCATGTGTTTCCAGGAATCTACCCATTTCTTCTAGCTTTCCACATTGGAAAAAGTTCTTCTAGTAATTCCTGATAATACTTTTCATTTCTATAGTGTGTGTAGTTACATTTCTTTTTTTATCTCCAATATTATTGATTTCGCTCTTCTCCCTCTTTTTTATTTTTTTGTGCCCATAGTGTATCAATTTTGTTTATTTTTTAACTTTTACTTAATAAATATAAATTTCAAAAGTACAACTTTGGATTATAGTGGCTTTTTCCCCAATAACCACCCTCCCACCCGTGACCATCCCATCTTCCACTCCCTCTCCCATCCCATTCACATCAAGATTCACTTTCAATTATCTTTATATACAGATGATAAACTTAGTTTATACTAAGTAAAGATTTCAACAGTTTGCACCCAAAAAGAAACACAAAGTATAAAGTACTGTTTGAGTACTAGTTATATCATTAATTCACATAGTACAGCACATTGAAGGAAGAGATCCTACATGGGGAGTAAGTGCACAGTGACTCCTGTTGTTGATTTAACAATTGACATTCTTACTTATGGCATCAGTAATCACTCGAGGCTCTTGTCATGAGCTGCCAAGGCTATGGAAGCCTCTTGAGTTCGCCAACTCCGATCTTATTTGGAAAAGGCCATAGTCAAAGTGGAAGTTCTCTCCTCCCTTCAGAGAAGGTTACCTCCTTCTTTGATGGCCCATTTTTTCCGCTGGGATCTCACTCAGAGATCTTTTATCTAGGTCATTTTTTTTTTTTGCCACAGTGTCTTGGATTTCCATGCCTGAAATACTCTCATGGGATTTTTAGCCAGATCTGAATGCCTTAAGGGCTGATTCTGAGGCCAGAATGCTGTTTACGACATCTGCCATTCTACGAATCTGACGTGTATCCTGCTTCCCATGTTGGATCATTCTCTCCTTTTTAATTCTATCAGTTAGTATTAGCAGGCACTAGTCTTATTTCCATAGCCTTGCCAACTCATAACAAGAATCTAGATTTTCTTCCAGTAACTTCATATTTTCAGGTCGTAAATGTAGGTCTTTGATCCACCTTGAGTTGGTTTTTATATATTGTGAGAAGTAGGGATCATAATTCCATTCCTCCACATGTACACTTCTAGTTTTCCTATCACCACTTCTTGAAGAGATTATCCTTTCTCCAATGTATGGTCTAAACACTTTTGTCAAAAAATCAGTTGGCTGTATGTATTTGGATTACTTTGACTCTATTCCATTAATCTTTGTATCCGTTTTTATGCCAGTCCCATACCGTTTTAATTGCTATGGCTCTGAAATGATAGAGGATCTTTAATTTGGGTTCCATGTAAAAGCTAGGTTTTAAGAAGCAATGCCTCTCATCTATTTGAGACTATGGGTATACACTTGCAAATCCCACTAAATGGTCTCCCTGCCTCTAGTATGTCCACATTCAAAGGTCTTTTCTGCAATGCTACAGGAGAAATATGCTTAAGGCTTAAAAAAAATCTTCTTGATATTTGTCATTGACTTTCAGTCAACGCATAGCACTTGAGGTCCTCCATTCTGTAACACTGAACCTCTCCACCCTCAACCTTCCCTGCTCTCTGAGTCCATTTATCTTTAGGCATCTAAACCTTACTTTACTCTCTTATTCTACACTCATCATGTCATGGATCATGTTATTCCTTCAGCCAGGATGTTTCCCCTTCCCTTCCCTTCCCTTCCCTTCCCTTCCCTTCCCTTCCCTTCCGTTCCCTTCCCTTCCCTTCTCTCCCAATGTATGTCTAACTGTTGCCTATTATTAATACACACAATAATTTCCTCCAAGAAATTTTTCTCTGAGCCTGACTATGCTGTCAATTTTTTTCCTTTCTAACGAGAGCGTCCAGTTACCATTTTATCTCTCTTAACAGATTGCATAGTACCCAAGATTTTCTTATTCTTCTTTGTATTTATATTGCACAATACTTGTTAAAATTGTTTCTTGATTTCATTCTCTGATCTTCCATACCTACCTTGCTTTGAAGTCTGGATTTTTTCCATGGAGACAGCAGGGAAGCAGAGTTGAACAATGACTTATTTGAAAGTTGAAGCTTTGGAACTTAAATCCTCTGTGTTACAAAAGATTGGAGATTTTTTTTAGTGTCCATGTTTTACTATATATTACATAAACATTTTCCTTCATAATTCATTTTATGAGAAAAAAGTGAGAAACTTTCTTACAATGAGTTGAATTCAAATGCATAGACAGCCTTGGTTTATATGTAAAAGAAAGTGAAGAACTTCTTTTTCAAATGTCTAATAATCAGACATCTTTAAGCCAACTTTGAATATGATTTGAAAATTTTTTAAAAGTATATAATTATAAGGAGTAATTTTCATTAGCAGTGTATTTTATTATTACTTTACTATTCTTTCTGTCACTCAGTTTCTCAGATATCAATCCTATGTTAGGTTTTCTTATGCCTCATGATTTTGCAAATTTACTTTTGTCATCTTTTATGGTTAATTTAATGAGTCAATTTCATTAGGTGATGGATCCCAGATATTTGGTCAACATAGTCTAGATGTTGCTATGAAGCTGCTTTTTGGATATGATTAACGCTTAAATCAATAGACTGAAGTAAGGTAGAAGATTATCTTCTTATATATGAACTGGTCTTATCCAGTTAGTTAAAGGCCTTAAGAGAAAATATGCAGATGCTTCCCAGAGAAGAGGGAATTGTACCTGAAGTCTGCCATCATGCTTGAGCTACAGCATAAACTCTTCCCTGAAATACTCAACGTCTTGGTCTACACTGTAGTTTTAGAATTGTCAACATCCACTATTACTAGGTCAATTATTTAAAATCTTTCACTGTATGTTCATAAACACATATACACACAACCTCTCACACACACGAAAGATTTTCAAACAGTTCACAAAAATATATTTTATAAAAAAGCATATATTTCAATTTTTACATCAACATAACTGTATCTTTTAATTTTATTTTCCATAAACTTAAAAAAATTATTTAAGGAATGCAACTGCATGTGTTTAATAGATACAGATTTAGGAACATGAGAGTTATCTTATATATAAACAAAAACACAGGGACAGGCATTTGTGGCAGTGGTTAGGATGCCATTTGGTCCAGCTGTATCCCATATTGGAATGCTTGTGTTTGAGTTTTGGCTCTTCTTTCAATTATGAATTCCTACAGTATTCACCAGGGAGGCAGTAAATGATGGCTCAAGTGGTTGTGTTGCTACCACCCAGGTGGTAGACCCAATCGTGTTCCTGGCTCCTCTCTTAGCCTGGCCCACCTCAGCCTTTGCAGGCATTTGGGGAGTGAACCAAGGGATAGAAGCTCTGTGTCTTTCTTCCTTCCCTACATCTGGCTCTCTCTGCCTTTCAGATAAACAATAAAAGCATCCCTCTGTATATATAATTATGTATGTATAATTCGCATGCATTTATAAATTACATATAACACATACTATATGTATGCATATGATTACACACAGACATATTCCATTGGTTGTTTTAAAAAATCTTTCTAATTTATACCTTGCCATGACATGTACCAGTCAATAACTACTTTGCCATCCCAGTGTCATCATCCATTTCATGAACAAGAGAGTGCATCTGAATTGCAACTCTTCCCACCACCATATAGATGTGGATAATTATTCATTATGACCATATTTGAGACTGAAATTCAAATTCTCTAGATATCTTTGTTCTTTAAAATTTCTATTTTTATTTTATTTTATGAGAGTTAGAGAAAGAGAGAGAGAAAAAAAGAGAGAGAAAGAGCAAGAGTGAGATATCTTTCATCTGCTGATTTATTCCTATAAATACCCACAACAACTAGGACTGGGCCAGGCCAAAACCAGGAATCCAGAACTCAATTTGGGTCTCCCATGTGTGGGCAGGACCCCAATTACTTGAGTCTTTTTTTTAAGTTTTTATTTATCTGACAAGTAGAGTTATAGACAGAGAGAGAGAGAGAGAGACAGAGAGACAGACAGACAGAGACAGAGACAGAGACAGAGACAGAGAGAAAGATCTTTCTTCCATTGGTTCACTCTCCAAATGGCTGCAACGGCCAGAGCTGTGCCGATCTGAAGCCACGAGCCATGTGCTGCTTCTTGGTCTCCCATGTGAGTACAGGGGCCCAAACACTTGTGCCATTTTCTACTCCTTTTCTAGACCACAGCGGATAGTTGGATTGGAAGAGGGACAGCTGAGACTAGAACCAGAGCCCATATGGAATGCCGGTGCTGCAGGCAGAGGATTATCCTACTGTGCCACAGTGCTGGCCCCCTTGAGTCATTGTTTTGTCTCAGCCCATGGTGCATATTAGCAGGAAGCGGACTGGAGGTGGAGACAGAACTCATACCAAGCACTCTGATAAGAGATGTAGCTGTCCCAAGAGGCATTTTAACTACTGCACCAAAGGCCCACCTATAGATCTCTAGATTTATATAAACTAAATAGTTTTTTTCTACAACACAGTCATCTGGCACCCAGTTTGGCTCACAAAGACTCTGAATGTGGATAAATACTTAATTTAATTCTTTACTTCAAATTTTATTCAAAATAAGATGGCATTAGAACAAAAGGAATTGTGTCTGCTTTTTATTCTCACATCAATTTGACTGTATAGTTTATTTGTATTCATTATAAACATGTTATTTAATGTCATAATAACATAAAGTATTAATCATGATTTATAAAGTGAGATGATAAGAATTTCTTTTACTATAACTAAACATTCTGTCATAAGCCCTAATGTACTAACAGAAATGTGGTTCTGACTCAGGATTTCTCACCTTCTCTCCTTCTCTCTTTGTAATTTGGGGAAAGGAACATCAAGGGCAGGAGGAGCAGAGTTCTTGGTTAGGTTTTTCCTCATTGTTGCTTGTGGTCTGTCTTCAGACCCTTCTCCAATTTAAATGATGGCTCCAGAGCCTTCTTGTCCTGTCTTCTGGGCTCCTTCAGATCTGCCTGCTCACTGTCCTCGTCCTCAAAACTCCAGAATAAAAGAACAATATTGGGCCCGTGGTGACTTGCATCCTAACATAAAATCAAGTTCTATTTCTTACCTCATTTCTTAATTTTCTGTTGTAACTGTATGATAAATATTTATTCTTTTTTGCTTTTAATCTTTTTATTTGTATTGTGGCTATGTCTGCGATAACCATCCTGTCACTACGTTTTGTTTTCTTCCTGTTTTTCTCCTCTTAATGAAGGAAACTTTTGTCGTTAACTGTCATATCTGATATGCCTACCTTAGCTTCTATTATATGTCAGGCTTTCTTCTTTGTATTTTTAAAATTATTCTTGATTCCTTTATTCTTTTTTGTTTTTAGAATTTTTTAGCATTTCTAAAATTCTTCCTTTCCGAGTTTCAAACAATACTTATTGATTGCTCTCTACATCCTCATTTTAAGTGGTAAAAAAAATTTTACATGAAATTAGTGCCTTCCTTCTTTTACACTATAGTTTTGCTGATAAGATGTTGTTGGCGATGGGGATCACTTCTTTTACACTGATTTTGTGTCATATCACTTTTTAGTTAATATAATGATTCATGAGCCATATGCTTTCTCATCTTAGTCAACTGAAACACACTGAGGTTTTTAACAGAGTGATATGGTTAGGATAATCCTTAAGAGTTTGCATGCTTGAGGATTTATTTCTTTAGTAAAAGTGGTTTTGCTTAAGTGTAGAATATTAATTCTTTTTATAAACGGATATATAATACATTATTATCAAATAATGGCTAGAGTTACAGAAAATATGCTTGTAACTTGATTGCTAAGGGATAACCATATACAGTGAGCACAGAATGACTTCATAGAGAAAGTGAATGTCCTATATCACTTTATCATGTTGCATATAAAAATGAAAATTAAAGATTTCTCTCCTCAAAATAAGGTACAAGACATGGTTATCTCCATCACAAAGCAGGTAAATTGAAATAAGAATAACTATTTCTTTTCACTTTTCCTCACTTTTCACCGTGACTTGGCTGTAGGATCAGTGAGTGATACAGTAGTTATTTAGGTTCAAAGAATAGAAATTTCAAGTAATGCTGGACGTGGTATGGAAAAAATGTGGAAATAAGGCACCTGACCCATGTGACCACGTTACTGGGAATCTTGCAGAGAGTCTTAAAATGGAGCCTCTCTGGGAGGAACTGTTTCCAGAGTATGACTGGGCATCACAGCTTAATTCCAGACAGGAAACAAGATCATTTGGGATGCAATTTATCTTAACTTTCAGGAACTCCAAATTCCTTTTTTGACAACAAGAACTCTTTGGTTTTTCTACATTTCTTCCATCTAATTCTCCTTTAGTTTCATTTTCCTCATAGCTTCACTGCTTCTAAATCTTGAGGTTTAAGTGAGTTATTTAATAGCTGCATATCTCAATGTCTGCATTTAAAGATATGTATAGTAATGTTACCTATATATGTTAAACAGTATATATGGAATATGCTTAGTAATAAGTCTGATTATAGTAAGAATTCAATAGAATTACCTATTAACCTGTGAAAGATCCTATATTGCCCTGTGGATTGCTTCAGGAGGCAAGGCACACTAAGAAGATGCCAGGGAAATAGAGCTTTTCTTGAACTTTTGACTTTCATTGTCTATACAAAAGGACTTCTTTTTTAACTTGAGGATTTATGTTGATGATTTACAAAATGATTATCACATCCCCAATTGCATATCAGTATACTTCAGGTCCAGCAGTAGGCCTTATTTTGTCACATTTTGTTTCTAGAGATCTCATATACTCCGTGGCTTAAATTGCCATTTGTATCCTAGTGAGGCTCACATTTATGTCAGTGTTTTACATAACTTTTCTTTTCTTTTTTTATTTTTTATTTATTTATTTTTTTGACAGGCAGAGTGGACAGTGAGAGAGAGAGAGACAGAGAGAAAGGTCTTCCTTTGCCGTTGGTTCACCCTCCAATGGCTGCCGCGGCCGGCGCACCGCGCTCATCCGATGGCAGGAGCCAGGTGCTAGGTGCTTATCCTGGTCTCCCATGGGGTGCAGGGCCCAAGCACTTGGGCCATCCTCCACTGCACTCCTGGGCCACAGCAGAGAGCTGGCCTGGAAGAGGGGCAACCGGGACAGAATCCGGCGCCCCGACCGGGACTAGAACCCGGTGTGCCGGCGCCGCAAGGTGGAGGATTAGCCTGTTGAGCCACGGCGCCAGCTTTACATAACTTTTCTACACTCCACATCTTAATATGCAATTGCTTAGGGGCTGGCAGTGTGGTGTAGCAGGTTAATGCCCTGGCCTGAAGCTCTGGCATCCCATATGGGCTGGTGGCCAGTTTAAGACCTGGCTGCTCCACTTCCTATTCAGTTCTCTGCTATGTCCTGGGAAAGCAGCAGAAGATGGCCCAAGTCATTGGGCCCCTGCACTCACCTGGGAGACCCAGAAGAAGCTCCTGGCTCCTGGCTTTGGATAGGCACAGCTCCGATCGTTGCAGCCAACTGGGGAGTGAACCATCGGATGGAAGACCTGTCTCTCTCTCTCTCTCTCTCTCTCTCTCTCTCTCTCTCTCTCTCTCTCTCTCCTCTTTCTGTGTAACTCTGACTTTCAAATAAATAAATAATAATAAAAAGTATACAACTGCCTATTTGTCATTTCTGCATTTCTTAGAGTTACTTCAAATTCAATGTATCCCAGACTCAGCTCTTCGTGTTTCCATTGTGTTTTCTGGCACCAGCATGCTTTCTCATTCATTCATACTCCAAACCTGCATGTTGTTCTTCCGTTGTCCTGGTTCTTTTCACATCCATAACCAATTTCTATTGATTGAACATTCTAACTAAATCCTAAACTGATCCTCTTATCTCCATTTTTAACCTCTGTTAGGTAATGGTTATTGTTTCTTCTAATGGATTTCCTTATCTCCAGTTTTCCCATCTGTCTAATCATTCTCCAAAAAGTAACCAAAGTGCTATTTTTTTAAACTCAGACTTAATAATACTGTTCTCTTACTTAAAACACTTCCATAACTTTAGTTGCTCTTATAATGGAATCCAATTTCCTTAACATGTCCTACGAGAAGACTTTTGTCCTCTTACTCAGTTCCCAACTCTGCAGTCACACACTCCACAATTCTGCTGTGGTTACTTCTATTAATTCTTTTAGTATGCCCTGTTGTCCTTACCTATGCTTTTTTTTTTAACACAGTTTATCACACTTAACATCTTATTAACTCCTGCTAGTTATTCATGCCTCAATTAGATGGCACATTTTTGGGGAAATGCTGCTGTAATGTGTCAGTATTAGGTACTTCCAATTTAAATTATAGTTTAGCATGACCCTGGAATTTAATTTTGTTAATGTGTTTCTCTTCAATTACACATGGAAGGCAAAACTATTGTCCATTTTGTTCATCAGTGTATCCCCATAGCCTACCTTATATCTTATACAAAAGTCAACTCAAAATGGATCCAGGATCTAAATCTGACCTGCTATTATCAAATTACTAGAGGAGGACATTTGGGGAAACTGCAAGATTTGCATATGCAAATAATTTCTGGAAAAAAAACCCAGAAGGACTCACCATCAAAGCCAAAAATAGACAAATGAGATTACTTCAAGCTGAGAAGCTACTGCACTGCAAAGGAAACAGAGCAAAGTGAAGAGGCAAGTGACAGAATGGGAAATAATATTTAAACTGTAAAACTATCAGATCAGCATCTAGAATCTAAAACATAATCAGTAAATTCAGTAACAACAAAATAAACAATCCAGTTAAGAGATGGATAAAGTTAAGTTTTGTTTTGTTTTGGTTTGGTTTGGTTTCTTTCTCATTATAATATTTGTTGAACTCCTTTACTTATAGTCAGGTTAATTATATGATCATTAAGTATACTGAAAATATGACATTGTAACATTAATCAGGGAAATTTGAGAGGGAAGAGAGGGAAGGGTTGGAACATGGGCAGGAAAGAGGGCTGGGGGAGAGTTCCACTATGTTCCCAAATCTGGATATATGAAATATATTAAACTTGTATAACTTAAATAATATTTAAAAAAAGAAATGGGCAAAGGACCTGAATAGGTATTTTTCAAAGAATGAAATTCAAATGGGCAATAGATACATGAAAAAATGCTCAGGATCACTAGCCATGGGGAAATGCAAATCAAAACCACAATGAGGTTCCCCTCACCAAAGTTAGAATTGCTCTCATTCAGAAATCAACAAATAATAAATGCTGACAATGATGGGGGGAAAAACATACCCTAATCCACTGTTGGTGGGAACATAAACTAGGACAGCCATTGTGAAAGATAGTATCGAGATACCTCAGAAAGCAGAAAATTGATATACCATATGATCCAGCAGTCCCACTCCTGGGAATTTACTCAAGTTAAATTAAATCAACATATGAAAGAGTTATCTGAACCCCCATGTTTATTGCAGGTAAATTCACGATAGCTAAGATATGGAATCAATCCAGATGTCAATCTACTGATGACTGGGTAAAGAAATTATGGTGTGTATGTGTGTGTGTGTGTGTGTGTGTGTGTACGCACAGATAGAGGGAGAAAGAGAGTGAGAGAGAGGAAAAAAAAAAGAACGAAATCCAGTCTTTTGAAACAAAACGGATGCAACTGGAAAGCATGATACTCAGTGAAATAAGCCAGTCCCAAAAAGACAGCTACCATATGTTTTTCCTGATCTGTGGTAACTAAAGAGTAACAAAAATGTAATGTGTAAGAGTGAAATTGACATTTTGAGATTTGATGATCATTTACATTACTTGTCTCTACTACTGAGGGTCACTGTTTTTTCCTTCTTACTATTTATTGAATTCTTTACTTAATGTAGAATCAGTCTTATGAGCATAATGCAAACTGAAAATATACCATTGTAAAAATTAAGAGGGAAAAAGGGTGGAAGGAGGAGGAATCATGGAAGCATGGGCAAGAGGGAGAGCAGAGTGGGAAGTATCATCATGTTACTAAATCTGTATGTATGGAACACATGTAAATTTTTTACCCTAAATAAAATTTTTAGAAAACATTTATATTGGAAAAATGAATTTAAGTGTGGTTCTTTCTTTTAAAATGACTTGTTATTTTTTATTTATTTTTTTTTCTTTTTTTGACAGGCAGAGTAGACAGTGAGAGAGAGAGACAGAGAGGAAGGTCTTCCTTTGCCGTTGGTTCACCCTCCAATGGCTGCCGTGGATGGCGCACTGCGCTCATCCGATGGCAGGAGCCAGGTGCTAGGTGCTTCTCCTGGTCTCCCATGGGGTGCAGGGCCCAAGCACTTGGGCCATCCTCCACTGCACTCCTGGGCCACAGCAGAGGGCTGGCCTGGAAGAGGGGCAACCAGGACAGAATCCGGCGCCCAACCGGGACTAGAACCCGGTGTGCCGGCGCCGCAAGGCAGAGGATTAGCCTTTTGAGCCATGGCGCCGGCCGGACTTGTTATTTTTTAAAGATTTTATTTATTCATTTATTTGAGAGGCTTTATTTATTTATTTGAGAGTTGCAAACAGTGAGAGGGAGAGACAGAGAGAAAGGTTTTCAATCTGCTGGTTCATTCCCCAAATGTCCACAATGGCTGGAGCTGGGCCAATCTGAAGCCAGGAGTCAGGAGCTTCTTCTGAATCTCCCACATGGGTGCAGGTCCAAGTGCCTGGGACATCTTCCACTGTTTTCCCAGGCCATAGCAGAGAGCCGGATTGGAAGAGGTGCATCAGGGACTAGAACTGGTGCCCGTATGAGGCGGAGGCTCATCTAAGCAGACTTAATCTGCACCACAGCGCTGGCTCCAGTGAGTTGCTATTTCTAAGAAGTATAAGACATAGTCATGCATTTAACTTACTTAAATAAGAGTTACACATATATGCACTTATTTATTTATTTCAGAGAGAGAGAGCGCAGGTGGGAGAGATAGAAATAGAAAGGAGAGAAAGAGGAGATGGAGGGGAAGGGGGTGAGGAAAGGGGAAGAGAAGAGACACAGAGGTTGTTAGTAAGAAAGAGTTGTTTCCATTCATTGGTTCACTCTCCAAAAGCTCACAACAGCTAGGGCTAGGGTCAGGCTGAATCCATAAGCTAGCAATTCAGTCCAGGTTTCCTACTTTGGTGGTAGCAACTTAGTAACTTTTGAACCATCACTGCTGCATCCCAGAGTCCAATAAGCAGGAAGTTGGAGGATGCAGATGCCTTTACTGCTAGACTAAATGCCAACTCTAATACTGAGATATATTTTTGTACCTATAGTTGTTTGTTGATTTATGTATGAGAGCTTTTCCAGCTGGGGTGAGGTGAAACCTCATTGTGTTTGGATTTGCATTTCCTTGATAGCTGGTATTCCTGAACATTCTTTCAAGTGTCTATTGGCTATTTGAATTTCCTCTCCTGAAAAATGTTGAAGTGAAATGGACACTTTGAGAAACAGTGACTTGATCAGCTCTTGTCCTGACTGTTGATGTACAATGTAATACTTTATCCATTTTAGTACTTTTTTTGTTCTAGTACTATTGGTTGAACTCTGTAATTAACACACAATTATTCTTAGATGTTTAAATTTTAACTGAAAAGTGATCCCTGTTAGGAATTTGGAAAACATTATGCTGAGTGAAATAAGCCAGTCCCAAAGGGACAAATATCATATGTTCTCCCTGATCGGTGACAACTAACTGAGCACCAAAAAGGAAACCTATTAAAGTGAAATGAACACTATGAGAAATGGTGACTTGATCAGCCCTTGCCCTGACTGTTGATGAACAACTTAATACGTTATCTTTCTTAGTATTTTTGTTTGTTTGTTCTATTTAATACTTTTGGTTGAATACTGTAATCAATACACAGTTATTCTTACGCGTTGAAACTTAACTGAAAAGTGATCGCTGTTAAATATAAGAGTGGGAATAAGAGAGGGAAGAGATGTATAATTTGGGACATGCTCAAGCTGACTTGCCCCAAACGGTAGAGTTATAAACAAACCAGGGGATTCCAATTCAATCTCATCAAGGTGGCATGTACCAATGTCATCTCACTAGTCAAAGTGATTAATTTCTGTTCATAATTGATCATAATGAGAGGACTAAGATCCAAAGGGATCACACAAACAAGACTAGTGTCTGCAAATACTAACTGATAGAATAAAAAAGGGAGAGAACGATCCAACATGGGAAGCAAGATACACAGCGGACTCATAGAATGGCAGATGTCCTAAACAGCACTCTGGCCTCAGACTCAGCCCTTAAGGCATGCGGATCTGGATGAAAAGCCCATGAGAGTATTTCAGGCATGGAAAGCCAAGACACTCTGTCAAAAAAAAAAAAAAAAAAAGCTAAATGAAAGATCTCCATGCGTGAGATCCCAGTGGAAAGAACAGGTCATCAAACATCAAAGAAGGAGGTACCTTTCTCTGGAGGGAGGAGAAAACTTCCATTCTGACTACTACCTTGTCTAAATATGATCAGAGTCGGTGAACTCAAAAGGCTTCCATAGCCTTGGCAACTCATGACAAGAGCCTAAGGTGACTACTGATGCCATAAACAAGAGTGTCAATTTGTTAAGTCAACAACAGGAGTCACTGTGCACTTACTCCTCATGTAGGATCTCTGTCCTTAATGTGCTGTACATTGTGATTTAATGCTATAACTAGTACTCCAACACTATTTTTCACTTTGTGTTTCTATGTGGGTGCAAACTGTTGAAATCTTTACTTAATATATGCTAAACTGATCTTCTGTATATAAAGAGAATTGAAAATGAGTCTTGATATGAATGGAAGGGGAGAGGTAGCGGGAAAGGGGAGGGTTGTGGGTGGGAGGGAAGTTATGGGGGGGAAGCCATTGTAATCCATAAGCTGTACTTTGGAAATTTATATTCATTAAATAAAAGTTAAAAAAAAGAAAAATGCTTATTCAAGTCCTTTGCCCACTTCTTAACTGGATTATTTGTTCTGTTGTTGTTGAAGTTTTGGGGCACTTTATAGATGCTGGATGTTAACCCTTTATCCGTAGTGAATTTATAATTATTTTCTCCCAGTCTGTTGGTTGCCTCTTCACTTTGATGAGTGTTTCTTTGGCAATGGGGAAACTTCTCAGCTTGATGTAATCCCAATGGTCAATTTTGGCTTTCAATGCCTGGGCTTCTGGTGTCTTTTCCAAGAAGTCTTTGCATATGCCAATGTCTTGCAGAGTTTCCCCAATGTTCTCTAGTAATTTGATGGTATCGGGTCGTGGATTTAGTCTTGATCCATTTTGAGTGGATTTCTGTTTAAGGTGTAAGATAAGGGTCTCATTTCATGGTTCTGCATCCTGAGATCCACTTTCCCTGCACCACTGTTAGACGACTATCCTTGCTCCAGGAGACTGATTTTAGCTCCTTTGTCAAAGATAAGTTGGGGGGCCGGTGCCTTGGCTAACTTGGTTAAACCTCTGCCTGCAGCGCCGGCATCCCATATGGGTACCAGGTTCTAGTCCCGGTTGCTCCTCTTCCAGTCCAGCTCTCTGCTGTGGCCCGGGAGGGCAGTGGAGGATGGCCCAAGTTTTTCAGCCCCTGTACCCATATGGGAGACCAGGAGGAAGCACCTGGCTCCTGGCTTCAGATCAGCATAGCTCTGGCTGTAACGGCCATTTGGGGGGTGAACCAACCAAAGGAAGACCTTTCTGTCTGTCTCTCTCTCTCACTGTCTAACTCTGTCAAATAAATTAAAAAAATAAATAAGTAAAAATAAAATAAAATATAAAAAAGTCTTTAAAAAAAGTTGGTTGTAGATGTGTGAATTTATTTTTGTAGTTTCTCTTCTGTTCGATTGGTCTACACATCTGTTTTGTGCCAATACCAGGCTGTTTTGTTTTTTTCAGCTATCACATTTTAGGGAAAACATGCTGTATTTTCTTTTGTGTATCTGGCTTACGTTAGTTAACATGATGCGTTCATCTCCATTCATTTTCCTGAGAAAAACAGAATTTCACTCTATTTTATGGCTAACATTTCTTTCTTTCTCTCTCTCTCTCTCTCTTTTTTTTTTTTTTTTGACAGGCAGAGTTAGACAGTGAGAAAGAGAGAGAGAGAAAGGTTTTCCGTTTTTCGTTGGTTCACTCCCTAAATGGCTACTACGGCCGGCACGCTGCGCCGATCCGAAGCCAGGAGTCAGGTGCTTCCTCCTGGACTCCATGCAGGTACGAGGCCCAAGGGCCTGGGCCATCCTCCACTGCACTCCCAGGTCACAGCAGAGAGCTGGACTGGAAGAGGAGCAATCAATCGGGACAGAATCCGTCACCTCAACCAGAACTAGAACCTGGAGTGCCGGCGCCGCAGGCGGAGGATTAGCCTAGTGAGCCGTGGTGCCAGCATGCTAACTAATATTTCATTATTATGCATTTATATGTATTACTTTTGTTTATCGATTCTTCAAATGGATACCTTGGTGGATTCCATATCTTTTTCTTTGTGAACAGTGTTGAAATAAATATGTTAGATGAAGTCTCCATTTGATAAATGTATTTCATGTCTTTTGGATACATACCCAGTTGAAGGATTCTGGATCACATGGAGGTTCTATTTCTACTTTTTAAGTAAATTTTCATACTGTTTTCCATAGTGGCTGTACAAATTTATATTCCCTCGAAAGTGTATGAGATTTCTCCTTTTTCCAAAACCTCCCAGCATTTGTTACTTTCTCTTTATGATAATAGCCATTTTAACAGGGATGAGGTGATGTTTCATTGGGGTTTTTACTTTGCATTTCTCTGATGGCTACCGATATTGAGCATTTTTGCATATTTTTGTCAGACATTGGTATTTCTTATTTAGAGAACTGTCTTCAGGTCCTTTGCTCTTTTCTTAACTGGATTGATTGTTTTTGTTGTTGAGTTCTTTGAATTCTTGATGTATTCTGTAGTTTAGTTGAGATATTTATTTTTCAGTGCAAATATTGCAGTTATGTGATATGTCTCTGTTAATTATTTCTTTTCCTGTACAGAAGCTTCTGAATTTTATATAGTGTCACTAAACTAGTTTTGCTTTTATTTCTTCTGCTGTTGGGTTTTATCCAAAAAAATCCTCGCCTACACCAGTGTCTTCAAATGTTTCTCCTTTGTGTTTCTAGTAATTTCATAGTTTTTGGTATTATATTTAGATCTTTATCAATCTTCAATTTGTTTTTGTATATCTGTTTATTATTTGTTTATATTTTCTATATATTTTTATTTACCCTTGATAGGTTGTACGTATCCTAGAATTTAAACATTTCTTTGAGATTTTCCAATTGGTTTGTATATAGTAGTTCATAGTAGTTTCTTGGGATTCTTTGTAGTCCTGTGCATTTCAGTTGTAATGTTTCTTTTTTGTGTTTAAATTTGTTTATTTGATTTTTTTCTTTGTGCATCTGAAAACACATGAGAGTACAGATTTCACTAACAGAGATGCACAAAAGACACAGAGAAGATAATCCAAGCTTGTCAAACAGAAAGCTGCCAAAACATGAAGATAAATAATAAGACAGAAAGAAACATAATACAACTAGTAAGAAATCAACAAGATGACAGGAATTAGTTCTTAATCTATCAACATTAACCTTGAATTTAACTGAATTGAAATCATCCAGCCAAAAGCTATGTTAGCCAAATGAATTAAAAAAAAAAAACTATATGCATCCTACAAGAAATTATCTCCACAGGTAGAGATACACACAGACTGATAGTGAAGGGTTGGGAAAAGATATGCTAAGAAAAAGGAAGCCAAAAGTGAGCAGGT
This sequence comes from Sylvilagus floridanus, assembly GCA_949820135.1. Lineage (NCBI taxonomy): Eukaryota > Metazoa > Chordata > Mammalia > Lagomorpha > Leporidae > Sylvilagus > Sylvilagus floridanus. The sequence continues at coordinate 71,597,998 of OX463227.1, read as the reverse complement.
ATAGCTATGCTCACATCATATAAAATAGCCTTTAAAATAAAAACTGTAAAACTAGATAAAGAATTTTATATTTAGATAAGAGAATCAATTCAGCAAGAAGATATATAATCTTATATTATTATAATAATGTTATATTATTATAATAATCAATCTCATCAAAGTGGCATGTACCAACACAAGATGGATCAAAGACCTAAATTTACGACCTGAAAATATGAAGTTGCTGGAAGAAAATCTAGATTCTTGTCATGAGTTGGCAAGGCTATGGAAACAAGACTAGTGCCTGCTAATACTAACTATAGAATTAAAAAGGAGAGAATGTTCCAACATGGAAAAAGACTCGTAGAATGGCAGATGTCGTAAACAGCACTCTGGCCTCAGAGTCAGCCCTTAAACCTAAATGAAAGATCTCTGTGAGTGAGGTCCCAGTGGAAAAAACAGGCCATCAAAGAAAGAGGTAACCTTCTCTGAAGGGAGGAGAGAACTTCCACTTTGACTATGGCCTTTTCCAAATAAGATCGGAGTTGGCGAACTCAAGAGGCTTCCATAGCCTTGGCAGCTCATGACAAGAGCCTCGAGTGATTACTGATGCCATAAATAAGAATGTCAGTTGTTAAATCAACAACAGGAGTCATTGTGCACTTACTCCCCATGTAGGATCTCTGTCTTTAATGTGCTGTACTATGTGAATTAATGATATAACTAGTACTCAAACAGTACTTTATACTTTGTGTTTCTTTTTGGGTGCAAACTGTTGAAATCTTTACTTAGTATAAACTAAGTTTATCATCTGTATATAAAGATAATTGAAAGTGAATCTTGATGTGAATGGGATGGGAGAGGGAGTGGGAGATGGGATGGTCACGGGTGGGAGGGTGGTTATTGGGGGAGAAGCTACTATAATCCAAAAGTTGTACTTTGGGAATTTATATTTATTAAATAAAAGTTATAAAAAAGAAATTAAAAAGGAAATAAAATATTTTGAAACAAAGGAAAAATTGAAAAACAACATATCAAGATCTGTCAGATATAGCAAAAGCAGTATTAAGAGCAAAGTTTATAGCAACAAGTATATGCATTAAAAATAGAAAGATTTCAAATAAACAAGTTACTAATAGATGTTAAGGACTTAGAAAACAAGAACAAACTAGGTCACAAAAAATAAGAGCAAAAAGTAAACATCAGAGAAGAAATAAATGAGACTGAAACTTAAAGGAATAAAGCAAAAATTTGTTTTTTAAGAAATATTGCCAAATAAAATACATAGAACATCCTCCCTCATTGATCCAAAGGCTAAAAAACACCAAGAAATTGTGCTTGAATGTCAACTTAAAGACTCCGTGATTGACTCCCCACCAATTTTTAGAAAACATTCATCGTATGTTGACTTTAACATAGTAGCTCTCAAATTTTTAGCACTCTGCTTAACTCTTAAACCTATTGGAAAGAACCATCATTTCTGTCTGTTATATCTAGTAGTATTTATTTATATTTGGAATTAAAATTAAACATTTAAATATTTATTTAAAAATTATAACAAAAAATTGCACATAGCATAGTGTTGATGTTTTGATTCACTTATATATTGTATAAAATTTATCCATCTCCTCAGCCATTCACATTTTTATGGTAAATACAAAATATCCAAATATTTTTAAAAATAATCTGTCAAAGTACTGACACTATTACATTTCATTTAGGTCCTGGAAAATTCCTCTGAACATTTGTGAAATAATAAATGTACACAATAAATTATATCTTAGTATTATTGGAAAGCTTTGACCTCATGGACTCTCTGAAAATGCCTTGGGAAGCCTAGAACTTCTTGGGTCACACTTAAAGAAATTATCTTTAATGTATTACTATTAAAACTCTAAAGATTTCAGTACTCCCTATACATACCAATGCTACAGCCTTGTGACTAAAGGCTACAGTTTTTCTTTTCATCCGTCATCCTTGAGTTGCTTTTAATAATACAGTAGTTTGGGTTGAAGCTTTGAACAGAGTGGTTTGGAATGCATCTTTACCATAAAGGAGGCTTTTCTCTTCCCATTGTATTGTACTTTACCATGTCAATCTGTACTCAGGCAGGTTCTGGATATTAAATGAGAATTAGGAGAAATGCTTTTCTCTGCCTTCTTAGTAGTAATTTTTATCATCAGTATATATTTAAAAAATAGCTCAGATAGAAGTTATCTAACTAAGTTAAATGATGCACAAAGCAGACTTTTAGCAAATAACTCCAGTTAGTTGAACCCTAAAGTTTTTCTGGTTTTTTAATGGCTTCAGTTTCAACTGCATTTGAGAAATTTGGGGATAAAGAAACCTACATAGGTTCATTGCTGTGAGACTTCTCAGATCCAAGTGGGTATTATCAATTACCAAGAAGTGTAAAGAATATATAGAATACTAAAGTATACCTGATCATGCAAATTTTAATAGGAGTACATTTCAGACTTGAGTGCTCCAGAGTATGTTTTGGAAACAGAATGTTCTATAGTCAATACAACAGGACAGTTTTTGTTTCATTTGTTGTTTGCTTTTAATTTCCTGTGCTGCTAGAAATATATTTTTAATTATTTCATTATGGATAGAAGAACATCAAGAAAACTGCTTTCATTCACTAACAATACCAAAACAGGAAGAGAGGGATTATTCGAGGTTTCCAAGGAAAGTAGCTATAACACCAGGTAATAAGTATTTTATGGTTACTCGACACTAAATTAACAGTAAAGAATAAGTGCCTACTCTTGCAAACCAGGATGAAGTCAGGAATTATCTTTGAACACATTGAGCACAAACTGATGTTCAAGTTGGTGACGGGGTCAGGTCTTTTTTCACACCATCTACACAGGGCCAGAACCCAGCTGACTAGAGCCCAAGAACATGCAAGGGTGCTTCATATTCAATCCACAGCCTTATAAAGAGAAGAAAAATGAGCCTTGTCCAAAACTCTAGCCTCAGCACCCACTGGCAAAAATAAAATGTAAGCTGGGGACCAAGTCTCTTTGAAGCTGATTTAAAAAAAAAAAATCTCTCTAACAGGCCTCTAGTGGTTACAGATATTGATCGTCAGAAAGTAATCTGTTCAGGTTTGGGGGCATGCCAGTACAAATTGTGGAATGCATTCCTTCCTCTCCAAGGACATGTTGAGCTTTGTATATTGTCCATACTAGTTCACTTGTCAGCTGTCTACCCTATTTGACATGAGTTATTTTCTCCCTTTTGTGGCTGTATAATTAAACACATTTTAAAAATAAGAAATTGTATTAATACAGAATCCTTAGCTTGAGTCAAAACATTCTTTTCCTCTTTTTTAACCCTCATTTTTCTTCCATAATCATTATTTGATTCCCTCTGGCTGCCTGCTACTTATTTGTAGTAGTGCCATTCATCCACTGAGACCTTTCCATCTGTCACACTCACATGGCGTTGCTTTCTTTCCCCAGAAGCTCTATTCTCCTACTGTGCCATGCTTACTTTTTTTTTCCCTCCTCTTTCTTTTTATTTTTTTTGTCATTAGTTGCATTGAGCACTCTTTTATACAGGTGTTTCATGTTTTATTTTTATATTGAAATGTTATCAAGAAAATAATGCCGAATTAGATAAAACTGACACTCAAAAGGAGCATATTAGTGAACCTTTATATGTTAATAAAATTCTTAAAAATTCCATATGTCTTTGTTCTGAGATATATATATATATATATATATATATATATATATATATATAGGTTGCATTGGGGTACACCTGGAACATTCTAACATTCTGAACAAGTGAAATAGTAGGCATTGCTACAACAAATACTTACATGGGGGAAAAGAGTGATACCATTATTTCACTTTCTTTGTGTGTACTTAGATGGTTGTTAGCTGTATTTGCTGATTATTTGCTTATTTATTGTTCAATACTTAGAAATACTTAAACATAAAGAAGAGCATTTTTGGATATGACTTCACCTCACAGATTACTGTCAAGTTCTATTAAAAGAGATATTTTCTGAATTGAGAATAAATTCTAGGGACAGGAAAATAAATGCAAACACTCACAAAAAAATAAATTAATGAAAAAGTCTCCATTTGCTTACATTATTGGAGAAACTTAATGAATTATATTATGGTAAAGTCTTCAAGGAGAAAGTTATTTCCTTATTTATGAAAATGTCAGGAAAGATAACCTAGCAGATTATTTAATGTTTTCCAGAAAAATAAGGAATTTTATATTAAGAAATGTAAATTAATTTATATTTTAGCATCCTAGGGAAGACACTAACTTTTCTTCTTGGTGTTTATTATCTAAACAATAAAATTTAAATCTTGAGTGTTTTTTTTCAAAATGGTCTACAGTGCTCTACTAATGAATCCCTCAGTGGCACTCTAACTAGCCAAGTTTGTGCCCTGAGCTGGAACGTGTTGCTTTATGACCACAATGGCTTGGAAAACAGAGACAAATAATAATCCTGTTATGCCCATTCAATTAAAATGTAATTTAGTTCCCTTTCTGAAGTTTGTAGATGATCAAGTCCATATGCATGAAACCTCCCTTTTTGTGTGTGTGCTGAACTCACTTTGGAAAGGGCATATCAGTACCTGTTAAGCAGAAAGGACAGCTTTTCCTGTCAAGGACACACAATCTGTTGGCAGAGACGACGTTGACTCTTCATTTAAAATGTGCAGTGTGACACAGAATATTGAGAATGCATTTTTTGAAGTATGAAAGATTATGCTGTAATCACACTTAGGGTCAATAAAGAAAAAAAAAGCTTCTTGAAATACTTTAAAAGACTGTTTTAGGGAGATCAAAGATATATCAAGGGATAGAACAGAAGGAAGATAACAACAATCAGAAGAGTGGTAACTAGGGAGGTCTTAAGGTCTTTTCCTCTTGTGTGGGTTTTGGAGGTATAAAAAAAGTGCAGTCGAAAAACCTTAATAAGTTTACTAACAATCAACTTTATAACAATCCCTTGGGAGCCAAAGATCATGAGCCAATGTCTTTAACCATAAGAAGTAGCAAGATAGTAATGGACATGTTACACTCCTGAGTCTATAAGATTATACTGAATTGCTTTCTTAAGCCATGGTAAAAAAAAAAAAATCTGATTTTTTTAACAAACTGAGTTTGGAGAATGATATAAAAGGTGGAGGAAACACTAAAAGGCGCTGTTTGAAGGTACTGCAGTTAAATCAAAGGAGGCAGGTTTTGAAGGGCTAAGGTGTTAGGAAAAAAAATAACATACACTGAAATAAGATTGACATTTGATGACACTTAACCTTGATGGATTTGTTGATTCCCAGACTTCCTGAAACAGGAAGACACAATGTCAGAAAAAAGTTTTGTTTGTTTATTTATGTATTTGTTTTGGTTGCATCACAGCTTTAGGGAGACAAAAATAGGAGTTAAGTTCTGCCAAAGAAGAAGAAACCTCAAAAAAACTTTGGTTTAGAATTGAGAACCCAAAAGGACAGTGCTCTAGAACTAAGAGAAAGTCATAAATGGATCAGCTCTCACGAATTTTGAAATCCAATTTCAAATAATTTTTATTCCTAATATGAATAAGATGACTTGTCATACCTAAATTACATGCTTGGAGAAAATATAATAACGTCATCTATAGACTTTATTTCTTCATGTTCTATATCTGGAATTTTATTTAAAAGATCACCACAAATGCCAGCAGACAGGAGCAAATGAGCAAAATCACAGAAAGACAGATATGTTCAAAATAAAGATATAATTAAATGATGGCAAACTTAAAAATATATCTAAATGATAAATTATATATTTAATTATATTAATAATTATATTTAATTATATTAAATGACATATTTAAATATATATTTTTAATTTTTAATTTATTTATTTATTTATTTATTTATTTTGACAGGCAGAGTGGACAGTGAGAGACAGAGAGAAAGGTCTTTCTTTGCCGTTGGTTCACCCTCCAATGGCTGCTGCGGACGGCGCGCTGCCGCCAGCGCACCGCGCTTATCCGATGGCAGGAGCCAGGCGCTAGGTGCTTTTTCCTGGTCTCCCATGGGGTACAGGGCCCAAGCACTTGGGCCATCCTCCACTGCACTCCCGGGCCACAGCAGAGAGCTGGCCTGGAAGAGGGGCAACCGGGACAGAATCCGGCGCCCCGACCAGGACTAGAACCCGGTGTGCCAGCGCCACAAGGTGGAGGATTAGCCTATTGAGCCACGGCGCTGGCCTAAATATATATTTTAAGAAAATAATTGTCCTCTGGGGTACTTAAAACAAAATGGAATCTATAAATAAGAATCACATGGATATTCTAGAACTATAAAATAATTGAAGTTAATGGAAGATTTTAACTGCACATTCACATAACTGAAAAGAAGACCAGCGAACTGAATGACTGGTCAGTAAAAGTATCAAGACTGTGGGTTCTGAATGTATGTGTGTGCCTTAAAATACAAAAAAATCAGAAAAAATATTCAAAACAACCACTTTCAAATAACAGAGAATAGGGACACTTGTTGACTGTTGAGAAATGAAAGCAAATGAGCTAAGTCCTATAATTGACTCTGGCTTTCTATATGAAGGTGGTCTAGTCCATAGCAAAGAAACAGGATATAGCAGTCTTTCTAAGGGACAATGATTAGTAAATGGAACGTCTGAAGTTGCTAGAATTTATAAGGAGGATCAGAGTTATCAGCTATGTCAGAAATCGTTACAGAAATCAATATGGCCCAATAAAAATCAGTGCATGCTAAGATAAAACTATGGAAACCAAATTATAAGTTCCAAAGAAATAACATTTTGGGGGGAACATTAAGCTCAACTTAAAAAAATTTTTCCAACCCCATACAAAGCTTTGAATTGTTTAAATTACCACCATCTAGCAGAGAGTGAAACTACGAAATTATGGTGGGTTGAGACTCATGCTAAAATGTGAATAAATAAATGAATGAATAAATATTGAAATAATGATTAAACTGAATCTAAAGGAACCTGACTATATTCTAGTCAAAAATTCAAAATAAAGTAAGTACAAAATTCAGTATCAATAATATAAAAGCCATGATATATAGCATCTAATTCTAGAAATATGGAGAATCAAGAAATCAAGGCCGGCCTTATGACACAGCCAGTTAATCTACTGCCTGAGATTCTAGATGCTGGCATCCAATATGAGCACAGATTGGAGTTCTGGCTGTTCTACTTCTAATCCAGCTCCTTGATAACGTGCCTGGGAAAGCATCAGAAGATGGCCCAAGTGCTTAGACCCCAGTCCATCCAAATGGGGAACCCATATGGATTTCTAGACTCCTGACTTTGGTCTGGTCCAGCCCTGGCTGTTGTGGCCATTTGGGGAGTGAACCCAGTGAATGAAAGATCTCTTTTCTTCTCTCTGTCTTTCTTTATCTCTCTCTCTCTCTCTCTCTGTCTCTCTGTTAACTCTGCCTTTCAAATAAGTAAATAAATCTTAAGAAAAAAGAAATCTGGACAATTTTAAAAGAGACAAACAGAATTACTAGAAATGGAAAATCAAAATCTAAAACAAAGCTCTCAAGGGATGAGATGAACAGACTAGACACCACAGGAGAAAAAATTTCAAAGAACTTCATGGCATAGCAATAGAAAGTAGCCAAAATAAAGCACAAATATAGACAAAATTAGTGGAGACTTAATGACTTATGAGACATTATCAAATAGTGTAACATAAGTGCATTGAGTTTTTAGAAGAAATGACAGAAAAATATTTGAAAAATAATATTGAAATTGTTCAAAATTAATTCTTTATGTTAAAGGTAAAGACAGGAAGAAAGAAGTAAACAGAAAGGGAGCTCTCATTTGCTAGTTCACTCCCTCAATGCCCACAACTGTCAGGTCTGGGCCAGACCCAAACCAGGAGCCAGGAACTCAGTCTGGATCCCCACACGGATAGCAGGTACCCAAAACTTGAGCCATTACTTGCTGATTCTCATGATGCATATGAACAGAAATCTGGAAGCAGCAGCAGAATTGTACTCAAATCCAGGCACTCTGGTATGGGAGAGAAAGGAGGAGGGGACATAGAAGAGTGGGTGAGGGGGCAGCTATGGTGGGAAGAATCACTGTATTCCTAAAGTTGTACTTATGAAATGCGTGAAGTCTGTATTCCTTAGATAAAACGTTTCTTTGGGGAGGAGGAATTAAAAGAAAAGACATACCATTGCACCAAATTCCTTTCCCATAAAGTATTCCAAATTTGATTTACAAATTTTAAACTACATTTTAAAAAATGGAGAAAAAAATCATGCAGGATAATCTCAATGAAAACCACATGAAATAACATTGTAATCAAATTGCCTAAAATAAGAGATAAAACAACCAGAGGAAAAATGCAATAGAATCATAAGAATCATTATGAATTTCTTATCATAAATTATATAAGCCAAAAGACATTGGGATGATGATTCACATGCTATAGGGAACACATGTTAACTTTCATATTGAGTGAAATGATATTTCAGACGTGAAAAAAAATAATGCTTTCTCCTAGAAATGACAGCTGAGATAATTCATCACCAATAAACAAACATTATGAAATATGTAAAATGAAATTCTATAGGCAGAATTAAAATTGAAAACAGGGCCAAATATTTGGTCTAGTAGTTGATACACTAGTTGAAATATATGGATCACATATTGGAGTGCTTGGGTTTGAGTCCTAACTCTGCTCCCAATTCCAGCTTTCTGCTAGTGCACACCCTTGAAGGCAACAGGTAGCCAGGTCCCTGTCACCCACATGAGAAACACTGGTGGGAAAAGCTGCCAATTCCCAGTTGTGGCCTGACCTAGCACCAGCTGTTGTGCACAGTTGCATTTGATGAATAAACCAGCATGTGAGAATATTCTCTCTCTCTCTCTCTCTTTCTCTCTCTCTCTCTCCCCTCTCTCTTTGTTGCTTGGAAAAAGAAAAAAAATACAAAAATATGGAAACCTGAATATATGAAAAGCAATGAAGAACAATGGTAATGGTAAAATGGATGATTAAAATCAAAGATGTTTTTCCTCTTTAAAATATTTTTAAATGGTTTGAGCTTCAGAAGAAAAATATAATGCCAATGCATTCTGTGGTTCATAATGTATATAGGATACATGCTAATAATGGACAAATGAAGAGAGAAAGAAATGAAAGTGTAAACTTATAAAATTGTTATATTATTCCAGAAGATTTACAGCATTATTGAGAGGATCTCTCTGAAAGATACATATTTTCAATGTTAGAGAAACCACTCAAAATAAAAAAGGTATACCTACCATTCCAATTGTGTAGATAAAATGAAATCATAATTAAACAGAAGAAATAAATGGAAGAAGGAGCTAAAACAGATGGAACAAACAGAAAACAGAAAGGATGTTATTAGATTAAATACAACCATACTATTTTTAAATTAAATGTAACTGGATAAAAATTCAATTAAAAAGGAAATTTTCTGACCAAATTTTAAAAACTGCAATTCATTCATAAATTGGAAAATTATGCAAAAGTGTAAGTGCTATGTTAAAATCATAAGAAATAGGCAGAGAAAAATACTCAGTGATAACTATGAACATTTCATAATTATAAAGGTTTGAGACCTCAAGAAGATAAAATAATGCATTTTTTGCTTCAAAATAGATTAGGCAAAAGTTGACAGGCTTGAAAGAAGAAATATACAAATCTAGGATTAATTACTAAGATAACAATTGACAGAACAATTATATAGCAAGTTTATGAGTATATAGAAAATTTGAGAAAGATTTCAATCCGAATGGGCATTTGGCACAGTGGTTAAGACACTTATTGGGATGTTCACATCCTATATCAGAGTGCAAGAGTGAGTCTTAGCTCTACTTCCAATTTCAATTTCGACAATGCACATCCTGGGAGGCATCAAGGTGAAGGCCCAAGTACTTGAATCCCTACCATCCATGCTGGAGACTCAGATTGTATCTGCCTTCTGACCAAAACAGTCATGGGTGTTGTGCATATTTAGGAATTGAATCAGCAGGTGAAAACTCTCTCTGTTTCTCTCTCTCTCCCTTCCTCTCTTTCTCTGTCTCTGCTTTTTAAATACACTTTAAGTAATAAATAAAAATTTGAAAGGACATGTATCTACATGAATTAATTAGTATTTTCAGAACACTATACCCAACAAAAGTTGAATATATATTCTATAACTTGGAACTATGCCTATTAAAAATTATGCATTGCATGGGTTCTGCCTATAATGTAATTCAATGAAAACCAGTAAGAAAAAGATAGTTGAGATTTCTCCAGATATTTAGAAATGAAATACTTCTAAGCCATATGTCCACAAAGACTTTGCAAGGGATAGTAGAAAATATTTCAAGCTGAATAGAAGTGAAAAGCACCATGTTAAAACTTGCATGGGGCAAGTTATAGATAAATGTATAGCTTCAAGTGATTCATTTAAAAATGAAGAAACCTGGCCGGCGCCACGGCTCAATAGGCTAATCCTCCAGCTTGCAGCTCCAGCACACTGGGTTCTAGTCCTGGTCGGGGCACCAGATTCTGTCCCGGTTGCCCATCTTCCAGGTCAGCTCTCTGCTGTGGCCCGGGAGTGCAGTGGAGGATGGCCCAAGTGCTTGGACCCTGCACCCCATGGGAGACCAGGAAAAGCACCTGGCTCCTGCCATCAGATCAGCGCGGTGCGCTGGCCATAGCACGCCGCACTGGCTGTGGCTGCCATTGGAAGGTGAACCAATGGCAAAAAGGAAGACCTTTCTCTCTGTCTCTCTCTCTCACTGTCCACTCTGCCTGTCAAAAAAAAAATAAAATAAATAAAAATAAAAGTGAAGAAACCTGAACAAACTTCTACCTTAATAAGCAAGTAAAATTTAAACCTACATCATGTAAAAGAATTAAATCACACAATTCAGAAATTATTGAAACCAAACCAAAAAACAGAAAAATCAACAAAATCAAAAGTTATTTCTTTGGAAATATCCATGATGTTTTCATGCTCAAGCATGGAGAGAAAATTCAGCAAAAAAAAAAAAAATACCAAAAAATACCAGATACATGTGGAACAAAATTTAGAAGATTAATATGTGGAATTATGAAATTTGAAATACATAAAGAGAACATTGTTGGGGAGAAGCAATGTTTGAAAACATGGGGGTAAATATTTTCCAAAACTATTAAAAGTTACCAAACCACAGATGCAAAAAGCTTGGAAAAACAAAAGCAGGATAAGCATAATTAAAGTAACTCCATGCCACACGCCACATCAAAATAATACAGCTGGGCACTGTTATAAAGACAAAATGAAGACATTTTTAGATAAATAGAAATGAGAAGAATTTCTTACCAATCTATTATCTCATTATATTCTTCTGTGTATTTATACTATTTTTCTGATTTTTTTCTGATCTACACTTAAAAAATACTAAAGGAATTCTTCAGGTAGAAGGCAAATAATTCCTGATAGAAGAATAAATGATTAAAATGCAATTAAGCTGTAAAAATATGTAGTGTTTCAATGTGTGATCATATTTAAGAATAGATTTTTACAAAAATAAATAAATAAAATGATGGTGCACATTGAGGAAGATATGCAGTAAATGTAGACCTTTATACTTCTAAAGGTAGAGAATAATATATGTATAGTTAATATTTTTGTGAGTATTATATATGTTTATCTTTTAAAGAAAAGTTCCAAAATAACTGGAGTGTGTGTTTTACCTAGTGGTTAGAACCATATCCTGTAATGGAGTGTCTGGGTTGGAGTACCAGATTCACTCTTGGTTACAGCTTCCTGTTAATGCTCTTTCTGGGAGGCAACAGGTGATGACTCAAGTTGTTTGGGTCCCTGACACCCAAGTAGAGCACCTGGATTGACTACCTGGCTCTGAGATCCAGCTACCTGCCATCGCAGCCTTTTGGGGAGTAAACCAGTAGATGAGAGCTCTCTGCCACACCCCCCCACACACATGTGTGTGCTCTCTCTCTGCCTATCCAGTAAAATTTTTAAAATGTATGACAAATTAGCTAATTGAAGGAAGTGAATAATAAAAGTTCTTAATTAGTACAAAATAATACAAGGAATGAAAAAATCAGAAAAATAGGATAAATACAAAGAAGAATATAATGAGATAATATTTAGTAGTTTTCTGAAATCTAAACACTTAAAACACAAATATATTTTAATGACATTAAAGATGCTATCATATGTAGGTTTCATGGGACATACTATACTCGAACAACAAAAAAGGCAAAAAGCATACGATGAAAATTTATAGTAACTAGTATAATAAAAGTATTGTGGGATTTAAGACAAGGAATTGTTATTAATGATTCTAAAGATACAAAAGCGATTAAGGATTTACTAGGAATGTACAGCAATTCTGAGTTTATTACACATAATACTGTAGTACCAAGATAGAAAAAGCAAAATATAAAACTTGAGAACTGTAAGGCAAAATGGATAATTCCAGAATCATATTTAAAAATGAAATGACCTCCACTACAAAATATTGCAGCAATGGAAGAATTAGTAAATTTTATTTAATCTATTCAAGACACTGAACCCCACACACATTTACAACTAGTAGATTTGATGTAGTTGATCAGTTTGGAGCAGTTAACCACATACACAAAATATGCATAATTTCTGTAAAGCAAGCCTCGATATATTTCAAAGGATTAAGTTCATAATGTTTTCTGATCATGGTAGAAGGTTAAACTTGTTAGCAAATAATCCTTTATTAATAAAAAAAAAAAGAGAATATCCAAGTGTTTAGAAAATAAACACAGTACTTCTAAATGATCCATGAATCAGAGATAATAAGAAACAAATAAAAAGGGTGAAATAGCAATATAGTAACTTGAATAATGAAACTAATGTATTCAAATCCATGGGATGCATGGATTAGAGAGAGGCATATAGCTATGAAGGCATATTTAGAAGTGGAGCCTAGAAATAAATGTCCTTAGTATCCATCTCATATGGTATGAAAATAATAAGAATAAAATCCAAAGGGAGAAACAACAAATGATTGCAAGATGAGTAGGAATTAATGATATAAAAACAAATGCACAATTGAGAAAGTCAATACAGCTAGGAGCTGATTTTTTGCGAAGAATAATAGCATTTATAAAATCTCAGTATTAGTGAAGGGGAAAATAAAATAAAGCACAACATATAATACCATGAATTTAAAAAAACACACACCCCCAAAGATTCTGAAAGCACAAAGAATTGTGTGCCAATATATTTGAAAATATATATGAAATCCCTCAAAAACTGAAACTTTCCAAGCTGAATATTAAAATTAATATAAATATAGAATAGTATTGTACCTATTATAGATTGAATCTAGAATTTAAAACCCTTCCATAAAGAAGATTCCAGGCCTTGGTATACTTAACCTTAAAGGAAGATCATACCAATACTATAGAAACTTTTCCAGGAAACAAACAAAAGGAACAAAATAATTTCCATCTCATAAATATATATTTATGCAATGAGCATAAGAGTTACACCAAACCCAAGAAATGTTTTATGAGAAAGAAATACTACAAACCAATCTTCCATGAATACAGAGAAAATGAAAGTCTTAAACAAAATATCAGCATACAAAGTCCAAGAGTATATAAAATTATAATAAGCAAGAAATAAGTTAGATTTATTTTAAGAATGTAGGTATAGTATTCAGCTTTTCATTATTATAACTAAATACTCTGCAGAAGCCACTTGTGGAGTAAAGAGGTTTATTTTGGTGTATGATTTTGGAAGTTCATACTCAGCAATCAGACGGGCTTCATGGGTTCCATCACCTGGTAAGGTCGGAGGATGGCAGGGATGGAGCAGATGCAGAAGAAGGATAGCATGATAAACCAAAGAGAGAGACAGCAGCTGATCCCAACTCTCAGGCTTTTAGAACCAACCATCTTGCAAAAACTGCCTTCCAATAGCATGCCCTTAATTATGAGAGGCCCCTCACAGGGCCTACCTCTAATACATCATAAATACATCAGTCTTCTCAGCTCCTCCAATGCATGACTTCAGGGATGAAACATCTGCATGTGTTTGGGAGCCAAATATTGCTCAAACCACAGCATTAAGTTTTTTTCAATATTTAACAATTGGTATATTTTACTTCATTAACTAAGTAAAAGAGAACAATAGTTTGATTCACAACATGCAGAAACAACAGTTGATAAAATTCCACACTGATTCATATTTTTTAAAACAACTCTTAGCAATCTAAGAATAAAAAAAGTACTTTTAAAATCTAACAGTCATCTATAAAATTATAATATTGTGAATGCAGAATTGTATATTTTTTTTTGACAGGCAGAGTGGACAGTGAGAGAGACAGAGAGAAAGGTCTTCCTTTGCTGTTGGTTCACCCCACAATGGCCACTGCGGCTGGCGCTGTGCCGATCCAAAGCCAGGAGCCAGGTGCTTCTCCTGGTCTCCCATGCGGGTGCAGGGCCCAAGCACTTGGGCCATCCTCCACTGCCCTCCCAGGCCACAGCAGAGAGCTGGCCTGGAAGAGGGGCAACCGGGACAGAATCCGGCACCCCGACCGGGACTGGAACCCGGAGTGCAGGCACCGCAGGTGGAGGATTAGCATATTGAGCAGTGGCACCGGCCTGAATTGTGTATTAATTAAGGCTTAGCATACTTAACTACCATATCTGGAAACTCTAGTCCTAAATATATATATTTAGCATATATGTGCATAAAAATTAAAAGATAATTTTTTAAAACGCATTACTTGTAATAATAGCTTGCAGCTGAAAACATTTCAAATGTCTAGCTGTAGTGAATGAGTAAATAAATTGTGTTATACTCAAACAGTAATATACTGTTCAGCAATAAAAATCAGCCAATTATTGTTTCATAAAATATATGAAGAAAACTCACAAACATATTGAGCAAAAGAAATCACAGAAAAAGTGAAATTAATCCCATTTATGTGAAATTCAAAGAGAATCATCCATGGTGAGTGAAGTCAGAGTGATAATACCATTTGTAGAGATGATGAGGAGGATGGCAGAAGAACTCCAGGCAATTTGTATTTCTTGACCTATGTAATGGATACTTCGGTATACTCCGCAACATTTGATCAAGATATATTCTCCGGAAAATGTTTGGCCGATGTACACATCATATTCTAGAGTGCCTGGTTCAAGTCCCAGCAACTTTACTTCAGATTCAGCTTCCTGCTATGATATAATCTAGGAGGCAGCAAAAGACAACTCATGTACTTGGGTCCCTACCACCCTTATTAAAGAACCAGATGGAGGTCCCAGCCCTTGGCTTTAGCCCTGCCTAGCCCTGGCTGATGCAATCCTTTGATTAATGAATCAGTGAATGGAAGATTTATTTCTATATCTCTGCCTTTAAAATGACATGATTATGTATATTCTTAGGGTTCATACACTTCTCTGAATGTAAATTTTACTTCTGAAAAAAAATTTTTTTTGCAGAAAGTATGAAATATACATTGGCATCTTTCAGCAGTGGTATAAAGATACAAATATTAGCAGGAAGTGGAAATATCATAATAGAGGAAATATTTTAGCTGGTTTTGAAGAAAGGATACAATAGGCCAGCAGTGAAGATGGGCTTGAGGCACTTAGGAAAAATGATACAGGGTCAAGAATACCATTTTTGTTCATGTTCTATCAGAGGGGGCTTCAAAGTGTTTATGGAAAGCAGAACTAAAAGATAAAGATAAAATTTAAAAGACAAGCTTTATTTCTCAATATAAACTCCACCCAGTTTCAGACTTTTTGAAAGTGATGATATAAGCCACTTTATTCATCCCTAAAGAACTTGAGTTCCTGAGTTTTTAACCATCTCCATGTAGTCTTTTTTGCATTGCAACAATGCATTTAATGATTTTTTTTAAGATTAGCTACATCAGGACTGTTAGGTGGATGACTAATTATTTTCCAAGAGTAAAACTGCCCTTGTTTGATGAGAGGAACGAGCAGCTGTGTTTTTGTGCCTGGGAAAAGCACTCTTTGATGAAGGTCTCTAGGGCGTTTTTCTGCTAAAGCTATGACTAATTTTCTCAAAACATTGTCATAATGAGCAGATGTCATTCTTTGGCACTCCCGAAAAATCAATGGGCAAAAGGCTTTGAGTATCCAAAAAACTGTTACATAACTTTTGCTCTTGACTGGTCTAATTCTGCTTGGGCTGGACCACTCCCACTTCTCAGTAGCCATGGCTGGGATTGTGCTTTGTCTTCAGGATTATGCTGATAAAAGCTATTTTATTTTCTTTTCTATTATTTGAAGAAATGCTTCAGTAACTTGATCCTACTTGTTTAAAATTTCCTACCTGAAGCTGTATGGACACAACAGTTTGGGCACCCATTTAATAGAAAGCCTGCTACACTTTAATTTTTCATTCAGAATTGTGCAAACTGAAGCAGTTGAAATGGGTGTGCTGTTGGCTATTGTTTCTACTCTTAATCTTGCCCTGTTCAATTAGTGCATGAACAAGCTTAATTATTCATCACAAACTAATGTGGATGGTCTGCTGATCTGAGCTTTATCTTTGGCACCATCTTGTCCTTTTTTTTTTTTAAAATAAAAGATTTATTTATTTGAAATACAGAATTACAGAGAGAGGTAGATACAGAGAGAGGTTTTCAATACGCTGGTTCACTCGCCAGATGGTCCCAATGGCCGGAGCTATGCCGATCCAAAGCCAGCAGCTTCTTCCGAGTCTCCCACACACCGGGTGCAAGGGCCAAGGACTTGGGCCATCTTCCACTGCTATTCAGGCCAGAGCAGAGAGCTGGATTGGAAGGAGAGCCAGGACTAGAACCGGCAGCCATATGGGATGCTGCACCTCAGGCCAGGGCTTTAACCTGCTGTGCCATAGTGCCGGCTACATCTTGTCATTTCTTTTATTTATTTATTTATTTATTTTGACAGAGTGGACAGTGAGAGAGAGAGAGACAGAGAGAAAGGTCTTCCTTTAACGTTGGTTCACCCACAATGGCCGCTGTGGCCGATGCACCATGCTGATCTGAAGCCAGGAGCCAGGTAATTCTCCTGGTCTCCCATGTGGGTGCAGGGCCCAAGGACTTGGGCCATCCTCCACTGCACTCCCGGACCACAGCAGAGAGCTGGCCTGGAAGAGGGGCAACCAGGACAGAATCCGGCACCCCGACCGGGACTAGAACCTGGTGTGCCGGCGCCGCAGGCAGAGGATTAGCCTATTGATTGATGGCACAGGCCCCATCTTGTCATTTCTTAAAATAAGTTATTCATTTGTAAGCTAGTGATTTCTTTGAGACACTATGCCTGTAAAATTTCACAATGCATGAATTATTTCATCATTGTACCACATAAGTATCACCATAAATTAGATGTTTATTCTTGCTTCCATTTACTAAAATACATGCTGTTATAATAGGGATTCTCCTCAGAGTACTGTCTTCTAAGTAACTAAATCATGGTAGTTGAGTTTATTTTGGTGTCCAAAAATCCACAAATAATTATCTCATAAGCATTTATGTGAACCATTTGAAACTCATTTGCGTAAAAATCTAAAGTTATTTTAGATTGTTATACTTAAGTAAGAGTACTCCAGGAAGGAAGGACCGCATATTCATTGGAGACAAGGAGAACTTACAGAATATTGTTACGAAAGTTCAAACACAGTAACTTTGTAATGTTGATTATGCTTTTAGTACTACGTGCAAATAATCATAGGTTCTTTGCAGGTCATTGGTGTTTGTTCTTATAAATCCCTTTTCATCTTTGTTCTATGTTATTTGTAGTCATCCTTAACCACTTTCTAATGGTCTCTTCTTGGCACAGTGGACTTATTTTCTTTTTTCTTTTTCTTTTTTTTTTTTGACAGGCAGAGTTAGACAGTGAGAGAGAGAGAGACAGAGAGAAAGGTCTTTCTTTTTTTGGTTCACCCCCCAAATGGCTGCTACGGCTGGTACTGCGCTGACCCAAAGCCAGGAGCAAGGTGCTTCCTCCTGGTCTCCCATGCGGGTGCAGGGCCCAAAGACTTGGGCCATCCTCCACTGTCTTCGTGGGCCAGAGCAAAGAGCTGGACTGGAAGAGGAGCAACCAGGACCAGAACCTGGCACCCCAACCGGGACTAGAACCTGGGGTGCCAGCGCCGCAGGCAGAGGATTAGCCAAGTGAGCCACGGCGCCTCCCCGACTTATTTTCAAAACATGTCCTTGTCCCAAGGACATGACTGATATGTAAGATGTTGTAACCCTAGCTGTGAATACTACTGCTTGTTCATTTTTTAAACTATCCATCTTTTAGGCATATTTAATCACTGATTATTGCTATTGCCCCACGAATGTCTAGAAACAGATAACAGGGAATAAATAGGAACTATGGGCTTTTAAATGATAGATTTGTCCTGGGAAAGATAAATTTAGGGGCACCAAGTTATAATATCAAAGATTCCTGCAGGAAAAACTTTGTTGGTGGACTTTGGTGGCTATGGTGGAGTAGTCTGTGTTCTGATTTTTTTTTTTAATTTGACAGGTAGAGTTATAGACAATGAGAGAGAGAGAGACAGAGACAGAGAGAAAGGCCTTCCTTCTGTTGGTTCACTCCCCAAATGGCCACTACAGCCAGTGCTGTGCTGATCCGAAGCCAGGAGCCAGGTGCTTCCTCCTGGTCTCCCATGCGAGTGCAGGGGCCGAAGCACTTGGGCCATCCTCCACTGCCTTCCCAGGCCACTGCAGAGAGCTAGACTGGAAGAGGAACAATTGGGACTAGAACCCAGTGCCCATATGGAATGCCAGCACCGAAGGCGGAAGATTAACCAAATGAGACACAGTGCCAGCCCATCTGTGTTCTGATTTTCAAGTACAGTTGTCACAGTGGTCATGATCATTGATAGCAAGATGTCAACACACAGGTATGGAATACATGGTTTATTTAATAGCAAGAATATGGGAACTTGTAGATATGAAGAATGTTAAGGAAGGAGAAAGACAACATCCAAAAAAGGCTTGTTTTCCTGAATCTCAACTTCCCTACAGGAAAGTACATAGTAGCCAATACATTCACTTTATCAGAGTGAGGACCCATCAAATTTTTACACTGCCACTCAGTCTTTGTAAGTACAAGTGAATAGTTTCAATATGCCTTTCTATCATCATCCCAATGTATTCCTGAGAAAATTCTGTAAACTGACTTGAATCAAAGGTCAGTTGTGGGAATTGCAGAGATTTGACCATCCCACATTGGATTCAGCTTCAGATTAGAAATCGCAAGCAATAATGAATTATTCAGGGTAAGCCAGTGCAGCCAGCTGCCCAAGTGACTAATTCCTTCTCATAATGGCAAATTCACCTGCCTATCAAGGTAGGAAAATGGTTGTCACAGAGAAAGCAATCAAGAAGGGTTGAGTAGAAGGATCATGAAATATGATTTCTTGGGAAAGAAACAGAGACTCTGAAGTCAAAGGTCATGTTTTTAACTTTTCATCCAGTATAAGGCCATGATTCTGAGCAGGTACAGAAAATATACTATCAAGAAAGAAAAACTGTAATTATTTTCATGGCTTGTGGATGATAATTTCAGATGATTTGTCACTTCAATTGTGACATAATCCTTAGGACATCAAGAATGTATATTTTTAAATTGATTCACAGGTCTGACTAAGAATTTAAATATTACCTGAGAAAGAATGCTAATCCAACACACCATTTAGAGACAGGATAATAATCAGTTTGATAAATGCAATGCATGTAGAATGATGGAATCACAGCAGCTGACATAAACTAGTTGTATGCTGGCCAAGAGCATAGTTATCTGTACAATATAGGAAAGCATGTCAAATAAGTACGCAGTAATTATAAAGAAGAAGTAAAAAAGTCAACAAACTAATCAATATTTATGCAAGGAAATATACATGTACAATTCCAAGCATATACAGAAATCACATATATGCACATGTACACATATATATGTGTCAAAATGAGCCATTAAATACTAATGAAAAGTAATGAAACTATTGATATCACTGAGACTGGTAGGATTAGATTTATAATTAAGTGTATTGCTATATCTTGTTTTTTAATAAAGCTTTTATTTAAAGAATATAAATTTCCAAAATACACCTTATGGATTACAATGGCTCCCCCCCATAACTTCCCTCCCACCCACAACCCTCCCCTTTCCCACTCCCTCTCCTCTTGCATTCACATCAAGATTCATTTTCAATTATCTTTATATACAGAAGATCAGTTTAGTATATATTACATAAAGATTTCAACAGTTTGCCCTCACATAGGGACACAAAGTGAAAAATACTGTTGGAGTACTAGTTATAGTATTAATTCACAATGTACAGCACATTCAGGACAGAGATCCTACATGATATATATTTTTTAAATTGATTAATTATATGTAACTTCCAATTTAACACCGTTTTTTTTCATTTTTAATTATCTTTAAATACAGAAGATCGATTCAGTATATACTAAGTGAAGATTTCATCAGTTTGCACCCACACAGAAACACAAAGTGTAAAATACTGTTTCAGTACTAGTTATAGCATTACTTCACATTGGATAACACATTAAGGACAGATCCCACATGAGACGTAAGTACACAGTGACTCCTGTTGTTGATTTAACAATTTGACACTCTTGTTTATGGCGTCAGTAATCTCCCTAGGCTCTAGTCATGAGTTGCTCAGGCTATGGAAGCCTTTAGGGTTCACCGACTTTGATCTTATTCCGACAGGGTCATAGTCAAAGTGGAAGTTCTCTCCTCCCTTCAGAGAAAGGTACCTCCTTCTTTGATGGCCCCGTTCTTTCCACTGGGATCTCACTCGCAGAGATCTTTCATTTAGGTCTTCTTTTTTTTCCAGAGTGTCTTGGCTTTCCATGCGTAAAATACTCTAATGGGCTCTTGAGCCAGATCTGAATGCTTTAAGGGCTGATTCTGAGGCCAGAGTGCCATTTAGGACATCCACGCTTCTATGAGTCTGCTGTGTATCCTGCTTCCCGTGTTGGACCATTCTCTCCCTTTTTGATTCTATCAGTTAGTATTAGCAGACACTAGTCTTGTTTGTGTGATCCCTTTGCCTCTTAGACCTATCAGTGTGATCAATTGTGAACTGAAATTGATCACTTGGACTAGTGAGATGGCCTTGGTACATGCCACCTTGATGGGATTGTATTGGAATCCCCTGGCACAATTCTAACTCCACCATTTGGGGCAAGACTGATTGAGCATGTCCCAAATTGTACATCTCCTCCCTCTCTTATTCCCACTCTTATATTTCACAGGGATCACTTTTCAGTTAAAATGAAAACACCTAAGAATAATTGTGTGTTAATTACAGAGTTCAACCAATAGTACTAGAATAAAAAAAATACTAAAATGGATAAAGTATTACATTGTACATCAACAGTCAGCACAAGAGCTGATCAAGTTACTGTTTCTCATAGTGTCCATTTTACTTCAACAGGTTTCTCCTTTGGTGCTCAGTTAGTTGTCACACGGATCAGGGAGAACATAAGACATTTGTCCCTTTGGGACTGGCTTAATTCACTCAGAATGATGTTTTCCAGATTCCTCCATCTTGTTGCAAATGACCGGATTTCATTGTTTTTGACTGCTGTTTAGTATTCTATAGAGTACATGTCCCATAATTTCTTTATCCAAATGTATGCTTTGAATTCCCTGTGATCTTTTGCTGTGAGGTTCCCTTCGTTTACCTTCTTTCATGTTGATGGCCGTGTTTCTGTGTTTCTGTGTGTAACACATCTTTAAGCATGTTTTGCAGGGCTGTACGAGTGGCAACAAATTCTTTCAATTTTTGTTTGTTATGAAAGGTCTTTATTTCACCTTCATTCACAAATGAGAGCTTTGCAGGATATGATATTCTGGGCTGACAGTCTTTCTCTCTTAGTACCTGGGCTATATCTTGCCATTCCCTTCTAGCTTGTAGGTTTCTGATGAGAAGTCTGCTGTGAGTCTAATGGGAGATCCTCTGAGAGTAATCTGATGTTTCTCTCTTGCACATTTTAGGATCTTTTCTTTCTGTTTCACTGTGGTGAGTTTAATTACAATGTGCTATACCTTGTTTTTTAACATCTAATTTGTGACACAAGTGTACTTGAATATGTGTGTGTGAATCCACAGGCCTATCTATGGAAGAAAATTGAAATTATTTGAGAAAGAAATGGAAGTGAAGTGTAGGTAATGAAGAATAGCACTAATTTTTTATTCCAGTAATATAAAAACATATTTGATGTATTTTCACTCTCATAATTTCTCATAAAGGTGAGTAAGCAATGTGATAAATTGTATTGTTTTGTGTAAGAGCTTGTATATAACATAGAAATGATACTAACCTTGAGAGAAAATGATGTATTGGAATTTTAAGTAGTGACATAAAAGTGTAGCCAAATCCTTCTGTGATCACCTTACAATTCAATCATTAGATTTCAAGAGTTCAGAGAGCTATATGTGTGATATTCAGTGACTCTAAACAGTAATTCTGTTAAAGAAAAATGATGTTCAAAAAAAGAATTTTGGTTATGATTTTAAAATGTATATTAGTATCATATTAACCTGAGAATTTATGAAAATTGTGTTATAGTAATAATGTATTTGCTGTGACCTGAGAATCTAATATATGAATACCTTAAAAACATGCTGTCATGAAATATAGGAATCCACCTATGTGCAACTCCATGTTTTTTTTTATTATTTGACAGGCAGAGTGGACAGTGAGAGAGAGAGAGATAGAGATAAAGGTCTTCCTTTGCCGTTGGTTCACCCTCCAATGGCCGCTGCGGCTGGCGCATTGCGGCCGGCGCACCACGCTGATCCGAAGGCAGGAGCCAGGTGCTTCTCCTGGTCTCCCATGCAGTTGCAGGGCCCAAGCACTTGGGCCATCCTCCACTGCCTTCCCGGGCTACAGCAGAGAGCTGGCCTGGAAGAGGGGCAACCAGGACAGAATCCGGCACCCGGACCGGGACTAGAACCCGATGTGCCAGCGCCGCAAGGTGGAGGATTAGCCTGTTGAGCCGCGGCGCCGGCCTGCAACTCCATGTTTTATCCACATCCAAAAAGCCTATCAACATGAAAGATGAAATAAGATGTTTATAATCAAGAATGAATCCAGGGGCCAGCGTTGTGGTACAGTGGGTTTAGCAGCTTTTGATAGGAGCATCCTATATGGTTTTGAGTCCCAACTGTTCTGCTTTTAATCCAGTTTCCTGTTAATGCACCTGGGAATGCAGTGGAGGATGACCCAAATGCTTGGGATCCTGCTACCCATATGGGAGACCCAGATAGAGTTCCAGGCTCCTATCTTCAGCTTGGCTTAGCTCTGGCCATTACTGCCATTTGAGGAATGAACCATCAGATGGAGGATATCTTTCTATCTTTCTCCTCCAACCCCTGTTTATGTGTGCATGTGTGTGTGTGTGTGTGTGTGTGCCTCTCTTGCCTTTCAAATAAATAATCTTTAAAGAGAGTTCAAATGAATCACATACTTGTGACACCAGTGCTAAAATGAATACCCCAAGTCATAATATTTATAGAAAACTGATAAGGTAGAAAGGGCCTTGGTGAGCAAAATTTTAGGGCAAGAGGAGGAGTAGGCTCAGTGCCTTTGATATTAATGATGAATGGAAAATATCCTCAAATCATTCAACCTGTTGAGTGATTATTGTTCTGCTTTGGTGTGTAAAAGAGAAAGATTTTTCTTCAAAAGGAAATATTTGTTTAATTCATATATGAATGGTAATCAATTAATAATTAATTAGAGAAGGTCAATCCTATAGAAATTATGAGGAATTATGGAATAGCATATACTTAAATAGGAAAACGTAAGATTTAAGGAGAGTATTATGGTTGTTTTCACTATTTTGAGGATCAGGCATGCAAATTCATAAGTAGCTATACTATATAATAGACTGCCAGGTAGGCAAATTTGGAGTGTATAAAAGGCAGTTATTTATTAAAGTTGAAAAGGAATTTAAACTAAACAAGTAAGGTCTCTTTCAGCAGGTGTCTTTCAACAGATGATCAACTGACAGAAAAGGATTCCTTCTATGGGAAACAAGATACCTGTCAACATTCCTTTCATTTTGAATATTGTGAGGTCAGATGATAGCATGCTAACAATTTAATCTAGGAAACAGAGCTAGAGGTAATGGTTTCATTAACTGTACTGTGAGGCCAAATGCATGAAACTGAATGAAGATCTAGATAATCAATCCTAAACTCTAGGTTTTAGAATTGAGTAGCAGCAAGAAGGATGCACAAGCGAAAGACCAGCAGTAGGAAGAAGTCCAAACAACTTCAAGAATTCTTCCTGAATTATTATATTCAGGAGTGGATCCCTGCCTTTTTTCATAGGGTAGAGGTAGCATTAAAGTTAATGCTATTTTGGAAGGAGGGATAAAATATAGACTGACATATATCATTTGATCCAGCAACTGAAGCAAGTATTAGAGACTTACATTTGCCAAGACGTATTTAATAAAAATTACAATGGTGTAAATAGAAATCCTAAAACATAAATACAGCATATAGCTTTTGGAAGATATTTATGCTACACTAATGTCTAGAGAAACCAGTTTTTATCCTTATGTATACCAATAACAAAAACGTATTGGGTGCTGGTGTATAGTTACGTGTATCATCTCATAATTTTGTCTTATGCCAACTCTGTGAAGTTGAAACAATTATCATAATTTTATAAGTAAGGAAACTGAGACCTTAAAAGTAAGTAATTTTTAAGTAATCTGTCTTAGAGCAGAATCCAAAAGTAGTAAAACCAGATTTATTTTACCCTAGCTATTCTGAAACAGGAATTCTCTTCGTTAAAGATAGTGGTGTGTATTTCTGATGATGCTGGAAATCAAACTACTCTGAATTTGAGCTCTGGGAAACAAAGAAGTTGAAACCTACGCGAGATGGCCTGTGTGCCTTTTGGGAGGTTGGCAGTCAAATGTGGCACCAAACTCAGTATCCAATCAAATGTTTGGTACTGTCCAACCTTCCATATGGTTGGGAGGTCTGGATCTGTCACAGATGTCGCAGACAGCTTCCCGCATCACCTGCAAGACATATGTGGCATAAATGGGGAAGCAGGATTACTGAAAGTGTGCCCCCAGCTGAGTCTATGGCTGGGAAGCAAAGATCAGCACACCAGCTAGCATGGGAATTGGACAAACTTGGGGCACAGTTCACGTAATGGTCCGGAGTCAGCTGCTCCACAGGAAACTGAAATGGGGACATTGTGAGTAGGAGTAGGCAGGGCTGGCAAAAGAAAGGCTCCAAGGACACATTGAATCACAACTTCTAACAATGTGGCATGGCTGTGCAAACAACATCAGACAGGCCAAACTTACATGCAAAAAATCAAAGACTGAGTGACTCTTTTTGGGCAAATGTGTCTGGCAGCCTACAAGGAGGAAAGGCAGGGCTGCAAGTACAATATGCTCTACAGACAGAGGAGAGAGTCCCAGCCCAAAGACAGCTTCCATGTGTATGAAGTGTGGAAAATCTGAGACATGCACTGGGCTCTTCAGCCACATTCTCACCCTTGGAAAGCTATCAGCCAGAAGAAAAATCTCCAATTTAAATGACATCAAAATGTATGCTTGGAGTTATCTGACCAAATTAGCAACTGAGATATTCTAGGGCCTTAATTTGCACATTGAGTTTTAATAGTATTATATTTGTATAGCAGATTATATAACCAAAAATGTTAATGGGAAAATGATTTTATTTGACTGGGAAATTGGCACCCCGACTAATTGTCTGAAAAGGAGCCAATTTTAAAATTCAGATGCTATTTGAATGAACTGTTATTGGCTGAATTAGGATTTATTGTGTAAAATATGCAGTTTTTAAAAATAGCCTAAGGAGAGAAAAAAGGACTCAGTAAACCAAGTTTGTGTACTTTATTATGTTCTGTGATGGATTTTGGGGTTGTATAAATCAGACCATCACAAAGAATATGGAGATGGATGTAGGGGTAGAAGTTGAAGGAATGATCTGAAATGAACATGCAATATGGTGTGTGTGGTCATAGTAAATAGGAGAATGGCTTATGCCAGATAGTAACCCTTTACTAAACCATGTGATTGCCTTTTATAAATGACTTGAGGTTTTATGTGCCTATTTCAGACTGATTAGGGTTAAGCACCAAACATATTTTGGAATGATCATAGGTTTGGTGGCCTATTTAGCGTATTCAACAAAGCTTGCAATTAATGCTGAAGATAATTTTTCTTATTGTGAAATTTACTCACCATAATTGGCCATTAGCACATAAGAAATAAGTTCAGGTGACATATATTTTTACAGGGAAAGGCTTTGCAAATAATATTTTTTTGTTTTTAAATATATCTCACTCTTTAAACAATTACAATGATTTTATTATTCAGGCTTCCCCCATCTTCTTCTCCTGAAGTAGCTTAAGTATGTCCTGTAAATAACAGTTGAAATCACCCTCACCATCTATTACTTGCCTTCAGGAAATGGAAAGCACCAAGTTTCCTTAGAAAACCAGGCCTTTTCCTCTCCACCCCACCCCCTACAAGCCCTAGTCTTTAAGACAACATCTTCAAGTTGCCACAGACCAACTGTGAGTGTTAAATGAATATCTTTGACAGGAGCTAAGTCTTTTGGGCATTGAAATAAGGTTTTCCTCCTCTCTTGGCATGTGAAGATGGAGAGTGTGCTTTGACACTAGTAGCAGGGAATGTGAGCAAAGCAACTTTCAGAGCATCAGAAGTGTCAGCAGAAGGAAAAATCAGCACAAGTAGAAAGCATCAAGGTAATGTTCCCACCTATGGTATTCCATGAAGCCAGTCAGCCACTGCCACTCCTAGCTGATGGAGCCTCCATCTCTATTGTGAAACGCCACATAAACTCTCTGTCAGCCTTTAGGACTGCTCAGCTTTCTCACATAGAAAGAAACACAAAAGTAGAAACAAAGGCAGCAAACTATTAAGCGAATTAAATTTTAAAAGTAGTATTTCATACTTCGTTTGTAAGTGCATATTTTGGGGGCATTTTCCTTGAACATCACATAGCCACTATTCCTACTGAATTAATTTCTTCAAGAGTTCAAGAAATGCATTTATATGTGAAGAAGGATTTTATCCTATGTGTCTGGCATTTATTTTTAGATATAGAACTGAAAATATGATAATATTTCTGCATTGTGAACACATGAACATATTAAAAACTTCACTGCTAATGTTAAAGTCTCTTAAACTTTTTATTAATAAATACTATGCACAAAAACAATTATACCTATCATAAATTGAGTGCTGTTGAATTTTTTAAAACTGTACTCAAATATGTACCTGGTATTCAGATTAAGGACAGAATGTTACTCTTGCTAAGTTTTCCAGTAAGTTGCATTTTTCCAATTGCTCTTACTTTGGTGACTTCTCAGAGAGTCTTGAAAAAAAATTTACCTCTGTGGAGTGGTAACACCTGTACTCAAAAATCTACTTCCTCAATACATTGCCTCATAGAACCATCAGATAATTTTCATTAATGTTTAATTCATTGCACATAGCAACCTGTATAACTATAGGAAAGGACATAAATTAGCATTGCAGAGTATGAACATTTGCTACATGGCAAAACTGTTCCTTTTGGCAACCATTTTGCATTTTTAAAGCCACAGCACCCTGCCTAACAGAACTCCAAATAGAGGAGCAGCAAAATGGGAGGAAGGTGCTGTAACTAAATGAAGGAGAGCTGAGGGGTTAAAATCGTTGCTGGATGATTTCACCACTGCTGCCCCATATTCATACTCTCGGTAAATGAGTGAGGAGAGCCCCATGTGGGATTATAAACTTGCTGGGAATGGATGAGAAACCTTCTGCTCTGCTGGAGTTTGTAAGTAGTTTCTAAGAGCTGATTTCTGCACAAGTGAAATTGATTGGATTGTTTTAGTTTTCTTCTGGCAAGAAATGTTTTTCATCTCTGCATATCCCTCTCCCTGTTCTTTTTGGTTGGCTCGATGACAGAACCCTCTGCAGGCCCAGACACAAGTCGTCTCTTCTGTGATGCCTTCCTGGTTACACTGCCCCAACTCCTGCTCCTTCTTAGATTGAGTAGCATTGTCCTCTTTAACAATTAGCACCATTCCTTGATGCCTGTCAGTGGGAAACTCAGTCTCTTCCACTCTCTCAGAAACTAGGTTGTGAGTTTCTAGAGACAACTGCCCATGTCTTTTCAACTTTGTATGCTCCTTTCTCTGGTTGGCTTTCTTATACCACCACTGCCTCTATCTGAATGGCAACAGAAACTCAGTTGCAGGTATGAAAATCCATCGGCAGATTACCTACAGTGAGAGTGAGATTGCCTTAGACCATCCTCATCCAGAGTTCCTTACTGCTAATACAGTTGTTTCTTGAGACTGACCTACCAATTGTTTAACCAGCAATGCACTCCAGAGCTAGGATAAATGATCACCTAACCAGACTTCCTTGTGAAGTACCATAATGAAAGAAAAGAGCCAGCATTTGCTGCTATTAAAGTATATTCTAAAAAACTATATTCTAGGAAAAATTGTGTGAATCCTGCAACAAAAGCATAAAATAAAAGCCCATGTCCCATAGTCACTGTTAATTGAAAAAAATACTTGTTTTGCTGTCACAACCTTTTTTGAAATAAGAATAACACACCTACAAACTCCTCTAATCCTATTAATGTTGAAATAAAAGTAAAAGTGGCTGAAATCCATTGTTCTTCCTTGGAGCCTCAGATGGCCTCCATCTTTTGCTCCCCTTTCTTCTAGTCAATCAGTCAGAGGTGTTTTTGTCTTTTTGCTGTGCATCCTACCTTTTGAAATTTTAGTTTCCTGCAGATGGACAAACATATGTGATAATCATCGTATCTCTTCTGACTGGTAAATTATAATTTCCTGGGTAAATCATGTAATTTTCTATGTCAATTTGAATATCTTCAAAAGAATTTTGGTATATTGGGGCATTTCAACCACTGACTTATTAATATTAGAATATTATTCACAAGACAGCCTGACTACATTTAATTCTGGCTTCCACTCTAAAGGCATTTACTCTTTGGCAAGTTTTTTAACCTTTCATTTATATAACTGAATAATAAAATACATCTCTTAGGTTGTCTTGAAAATTAAATGTGTCAGTATATGTAAAGCTCATATAACAATGTTTGGAACATAGTAAATATTCCATAAGTATTAGCTATTATGTAATAATGGTCATTATTGTACTATATAAAGCATGCTAGTGCTGATAAATTATTACAATAGAAGAAGAAAGAGATCAGAATGAAATATTTGAGTATTATATATAAGAATTCATTTTCCTGTTATGACAGCTAGGCTTTTCAAATTTTTGAATCATATTAAACAAAAAGGATTTTCTTTAAGGATTATAAGTAGTGATGGTCAGTGAGAGCAGAATTCCTATATTGTCCTTTTTCTTCTCCCTTTATGTAGACGGAAATATTTAAAAGCTACTGAGATATTAGCACATGTTCAAAAACTATTGTGTAAGTGAGCTATATGAAATGCTTTTATTCAATCAGATTTGTGAGAAAATATTTTGTATAAGAATTAATGAAACTTCTATCAGTTGGTAAATTTTAGAATTAGGCTTTGGAACACTTTCTGGTAATCTAATAGCATAATAACAATGCTGTCTTTTCAAAAACAAAATGAAACAAACAAGCTTAAATAATAGACCACTATTCCTAGAATATTTTGTGAACTTAAAAATAATTTTGCCAGCACTGGTGTTATGGTGTTTTTGACACCATGCCTTTTTCCATTTTGTTGCCTGAAATGCCTTTCTTCAAAGTTTTCAGAGATGTTGATATGATTTCTGAACAGAGATGTGGGGATCTTCCATCCAAACGATCCCATGTGATTATTTTACCAGGTTACAAGAAACAGATGCCTTTATATTGCATTGTTTGTGGAATATCATCATACCGAAACTCCAACAAATCTAGAGACAAACCTCATACAGAGATGATGGATGTGGTTACATATTATAAGTTGGTTTAGAAAAATAGATACTGAGTATCCAGGAAGCAAAAATTCCCATTATAGAAATAATGACATTAATCTGACTAGTCCTCCTTTCGTAGGTTTAAAAACAACAGACTGCAATTTTAATTATTAGAAGTTAAAAATATATGTAAATTATTTCCAAAATATTGATCCTAGTTTTTTCTAGAATTTGAAAGAAATATTAGTTTTCACCATCTCACAAAACTTTTACATTAAAAACATTTGAAAGTGAATAAACAGTAATTATTAGTGACCTTTTTATAATAGAATCTGCAAGCAATAAACCATGTTTAAATCTTTGTAGGAACTGAAGTACTAAAGAGTATCATCTTAATTAGGATGCTCTCATTGGGTTGTTATATGTGTTGATTACTAAAGTATTTATTGTGTCAAAAGAGAAGGAGAGAATGGAAGAGATAGAAGCAAGCATACAGAAGCAATAGAGCAATGCATTTCCATAACTAACAATCTTTCATAGTTAATATTTGCTCCCGATAGGAGCCCAGATAGATTTGAAAAGACAAAAATGAAAATGGACTGCCTTAACGTGGGGAGTGGGATCAGTGCAACTCAGACTAGATCATTATTGTTGATGACAAGTTACTGTTATTTTGATGAAGGGTGTCATTATGTAACATGTTACTTAAATGGTTAAGGCTTTTATTTAACTTACAGCAGTTTCAAACTTGAGAGTAGATATACTTGCTTTTTTTGGTCATTGCTCAAACTCTTACTGTTTTCTCTGGGAACCACATCCTTGCTGCTTTGTCACCCTCCCTCTCCTGCCTCCCCTTTTCTTGAAGTGTTTCTTTTGTTTGTCTCCATTACACCAGCGTGCAGGGACACAGTGTTTCTGCACAGTGGGAGTTGGCAATCTCCGAAGAGGCTTTCCAGCATTGCTTTTTAGACTGAAATCATTACAATCTTCAATAGCTACTTGGATTAAAAAAAAAGGGAAAGAAAGAAACTAGCACATTATTATTCTCAAAACCATCTCAATGTAAAAAGAGGCTATTTGCTTGGTCCTTCCCAACTCCCCCTTTTCCACTCTCCCCCTGCAACCCCTGCTCATCCTGTTCCTTTTCTCTTTGAATGTTTCCTTCACACCTAAGTTCAGTTTGCATGTTCCTGATTTGCTAATTTTATTCAAACTGAGTATACAAATGCATATTTTTTTCTGTTGCTTCTGAATATTTTTACACTGCTTATGCAAAGGATTGTAGTGAGACATATCTTGCCTTCATTGGTATTTGCATTATTACCTTTGAGAATGTGAACTAAACCAGCAATGACCCAAGATAATATTTTGAAACCCAGGAGTTCTTAACATGTGCTTACTTGATGGGAAAGTTGTTTTAGTAATAACCCTGCCACTAATTTTTAGTAGGGGAGAATACTTATAGTTATTCATGTATCAAACATTGCTACTCTATGTTTTTGTCACAGTTCTGAGTGCCTGCTTCTCATCAGTAGTAACATTTGTTTATGCACCTGCCCAGGAGTGACCCCAAGTACACAATGGAAACTCAGGATGTAAAGAACTGTTTGCAGTGCCTTCATCCTGTGCAAGGAATTAGTGTATGTGAACACATAATATTTCCAACAGAGGTTTGAATAATGTCATCATAAATTTATTTGTTCTCTCCAGTGAGCATAACTATAAATAATGAAAGAGAATGGCATGGATAAAGGGGAGAGTAATTTATGCACTTTAACAAAGCAGCACAACCAATTTATATCCTATACAGCACCCAGATGTATGTATATTCAGATAGAATAGATATAATATGTTTTTCTTTGTTACGTATAAGTAGAATACACTAAAAATCTGCCAAATATATAATAATTATTATTGATGTTTGTTATGTGGATATCTTTTAAAATAAGTTCTCAGTGAAATGGGATAGGGTAGATGTGGTTTTATTTGAAGGCAATGTTTCCTGGACATGCCATAGAATTTTCCCAGAAGATGTCAGTAAAGCCATTCCATCCTTCCATGTCTAGTCATTGGGCTTCAGATATAACAACTAGTATAGAATTTTTTTTATTGTTGTTGTTAGCTCATACCATTTCTTATCCCTTGCATATTCTGATTTTTGAACCAGATTAGAAACAATATACGTGATACTTATGTACCCTAAAGTCAAAGGATTTTAATCCTTTTGTAAACATTTAATTTAGTTAGAGTTTTTATTTAACAGGGACAAATGCAAGTTTGACTAAAACCAGCTTCTTAGAACACATCTAACCAACATTTTTCTTTTCAAAATTCTGTCTATAATTTAAGGTCTGGATTAAATGCCAAATTTTCCATGTGTGCTGTGCTAGACACATTTCTGCCTTTTTAAAAAATGCTATGGCCCAGTGTTTGTGTATTTTTCACAGTGCACATTAAACTTCCTCTTGCTTCATAAGCATTTGTGTAGCATCTCCTCTCTCCTATTGTTTCTAAATCCCTGAAGGACTATTTGGTGTGTCCTCTTTCATTTCAAGTTCTTCCAGACTCTGTCCTCAGTACTTTGTTCATAGAAACTAGTTGCACATTTGACTAAAAATAGAAATGACCATGATTCAGTATCTTTTGTGTGTCACAACTTCCTATTAGAACAAAAACAGCAATTCATATATTAATATAGAATAAATCAATATGCATTACTCTCAGATCCAGAAAACATATACACACATTAATATGGAAGTTATACAGGTGAACTTCTTTTATTAAAATAAAAATTCATGAAAAACATAGCCATAGATTACCTTACCCATGTTCTACCAATAAAAATTATAATGTGAAATAGAGTGAATAGTTCAACGTTAGTATCATTTCTGCAAATTACAGCTCTTCAAAATGCACCAGTTGCTTAAAAGGTTATGAATGATGTCATTTGCACCCATATAGGGAAAGGCTCTTGCCTGACTTTTCAGATCTATTTACAGAGATCCAAAATGTTCTGCCTATTTGTTTATCTAAAATATGTTCCTTCCTGAATGCCAGAAAGGAATTGCTACTGTAATCCCAGGTATCAATTTGCTTCCTGTAGGATATTGCCTTATGATCCCTGCTCGGTCTCCTTTTATTTTTTTATAATCCCAAACCCGAGAGGCATCATTTCAGCCTAAGTCAGTGATTTAGAGGCTCTTGTGCTTTTATTTATAAATGTGTATGCCATGAAAAGTTACATAGCCCAGAGTATAATGGAAACTGGTCACAAAATTTTGCTTTCAAAATCACAAACATGTCCTAATAAATATAGTTTCTGCCCAGCCATATATTTTCTTGATTCCCGAATAGCTGCTTGCTTGTATGTATTTGCATTTGGTTCAAATCCATGTTTATATGTGGGAATCTGATTTTTTATGGGTCATGCTACACATTTCATATCAATATGTTGGCTAGGAGGTTGCCACCCTTCTCAGTCATTCTTCCTGGGCATGATCCACTCAAAAGGTAAGCCCTAACATGGCTGCTACGGGCTAGGCATACAATAGATGCCTGCCTCCTCTGCTTCTTATGGAGGACCCAGTGTTAGATTGTGAGGAAGAAAGCAATGAATTACCCTTTATTAAATTTCCAGATCCTTACAATGCTTTACATATACGAGGATGCTTCAAAAAGTTCATGGAAAAGAGGAGTTAAGAGATAAGCTAATTTTGGTGCAAAATATTTTAGGATCCATACATGGTTTTATTGTAGTATGCATTTTTCTTACATATTCCCATAATGTGTATTTTCCATGAAGTTTTGAATTCTCCTCTTATATTATCTCATTCCAATACTCATGTATCTCCATATAACAGCTGATAAGTCAGTTAAAAGCTGACTCCTGACCTGCCAGACTTCTTTGCCTGGTTGGAAGGGTTAATCCTGAAGTTACTTTCAGTTACTGGCTTCTAGGAAAGAGGGAAAATACTGGCTATTCAGGGTCAGAATATACTCTTCAGGTAACATTTTATTCAAAAATGAGCAAATGGACACTGCCCAAGTTACAAATGAAGGAATCGATGGAAGTAAGGGAAGAAGGAAGAAAAAGGCAACAAAAAGGAAGGAGAAGAAAAGGTACAGCATTTCAATAAATTTTTAAAATATACTTTTTGGTTAAAGATAGGTTAAATAAAATCTACTGTTTTGATTTAAATATATTAATTTCAATTGAAGTACTCATGCTGACATAATAAAAATGTTTAAAGGTAATGAATCATTATTTTAAAGGTCACCAATTAAATTCCTTCCCCTGAATAATTTTCCACCTGCCATTCTGGAGGAGGACCGTCTCACATGCACAGCTTCATCAGCTTGAGCTGTAGTCACCTAACATAGACGGAAACAAACATTCTTTAAAGAACCCAGATCTGTGGCTAAGCTATGCTACTCAGAGATATTTAGATGTGACTAGAATTAAACTGAAGTGTTCCATTTCTCAGTTTTTGTCTGAGTTGAGGATATATCCCAGAGAAATTGACAGCAGATTATGAAAATAGCTGTTTTCTATTCTCTGTTGAGGTATGGATTTTTCATTTCATATACATCTACACTGTAGTTCATTTTCTTATATTAATTCTCCTACTCCATCAAGCAGGGCCCACAGCTAATGCTGGTATAGCACTAGCCTCAAAAGAGTTGAAGAGCCTGGGGCAACCCAGAGTATGCCAGCAGGCCTCAGTGTAAGTTTAAAACCCAACAGGTGGATATGGAGAGAAAGATTTTCTATCAGGAGAACCTCAAACAAAAAGATAGCCTAGTTCTGAATTTAGGGCTGTTTCTTGGTTTTGTGAAACATGTGGAGAAGCAGTCAAAAGACTTTGTGAGCATGCTGCTAAGTCCCCCAGAGAGCGATAGAAGGGGCTTGTGCAAATGAGTGGCCCTGAAATTTAAGTTTCTTATAAAGGAGCATGAGTAGAGAACAGTCTCCAGAGGTTGGGCTTGAATGGTTCTAGCTAAAAGCCAAACACCTGAGGCCAGGAATCAGAAAATCTGAAGAATCAATTGTGAGGGGCAGATTCTGGAAAAATAAGATGCCCAATTGGAGTTGACAAAAGCAATGGCTGTAGTGCACCCATGACCTTCTGGGTGTGGCAAGGGAACTGGTTACTGTATTATTCAAGGAGGGACAAAAGGCCCAATATGTCCCTTAAAATAAATGTTTTAGCATCAACTGACACAGCAAAGTCAAGGTTTGGATTGGTATTTTATGATATGTTTGTCACTCAAAGCATATCCAAAGTCTGAGGTCTGGATGAAAACAAAGAAATCAAGTTTTCATTACTTCACTGTAAGAGCTGGAGATTTGTAGCAACACTGAGGGGGGAAATATACTGGTAGTTTTCTAACAGCTTGTTCCTTACCTAATATTAACCCGCTGGGCATATCAGAGCTGTATGGAATCTGGATACAATAGTAAGCTCTCGTTGAAAAAAAATTCACCGATCAATAGCTTGCATTACTGTAAAAATCCTTCTGGGCTTAAAATTTTATTTTCTTGTATTATGATAGAAACCCTGAAGAGCAAGAATGAGAGCTAATCAAAGAAATAGTAGAAAACAGCATATGTGTCCAATACATGATGGTCTCTATCAAGGAAATTATGGGTTCCACATGGAAAGCTATATAGGAGGGGGATTTTTTGTTTTGTCTTAAGTGTCTGTGGTGCTGTTTCAGGGTGCTTTTTATAGATATCTTTCTAGCAACCAAGTAAGTTCAATAACTTTTTAAAATAGAAAAATAATTCGTCGCCTAGGGTTGAGTGTGTATGTGCATGCATGTACCTGTATGTGTGCTCTTGTTTCTGCTTTAATGTTCTATCTGAAACACTTAGAAATTAGAAATCTGATGTGCTCTTAGAATGTAGTTATTTCATATGTATTCTTTATTTCAGTAGCCAATGTTGTATAAATATCTATCAGAATTACTTTTATCCTAAAATGTTGGTATCACTGGATAAGCATAAAATGTGAGAAAACCAATTACATAGATTTATATTATGGCTGTTTCTTTTTAGAATAGCTTATTATGTGAAATACATAAGCATATGATTAATGCTATAAATTTACAACCCTGTTTCATTGAAGACTGCAATTTATTTGCTCTTTATTGTTTCTCCTCCCCAGGAGAAGGAAGTTAGCCGGAGCTGATTGAAGTCTTAAAAAACAAGACCAAGGAAGTGAAATCAGGTTTTTCCTTCTGATGTTCACTGAAAGATCTGACCTACAATTTATTTTCCATGGTCAATCTACAATAACATAGTCAAATATAGTCAAGCAATCATTCTATAATGTGAACTTCAAACTCAAATATTTTATTTCCCCCATTAAATCATTTCAGTGCCTCATTTTGACCTATTATGCATTTTGAACTTCTACCCAGGTCTCCCAAGCATACCACATAATTTGTACCAAGCTTACCAAACTGATTGTAGTTGTCTGACTACCATTATACTCTGTCCTGGTGCTGTTCTTTCTGCCTAGCTGTCTTATTCAGTGTTTTCTTGCCATATATAACTCATTTTGTAAGATGTGGCTCTAACGCCATCTATTTTAGGGGAGCCTTTTGTTGGAAACTTCCACTCTGAACATTAAACCCAAATCACTGTATTCCTGCAATACTTGTAAGGACTTAAAACTTAGGTTCCGTTGTATGTTTATTATCCTGTCTTCTCATGAGAGTGCCAACTCCTTAAAGGCAGAGACCCTATTTAGCTTCCATATAGGATTCTGAACCACTTTTTTGTTTATATTTTAATAATTCTAACTGAAGAGAGGGTGGCAAATAAATCATGGAGTAAATTAAACTTCCTCTAAGGGCTTGCAAGCAAAAATCTACGAACACTGTAAATATCTCAATTAAAATGATGGCTTTTCTCCAAGATGTTTTTGTTTATATTTAGAAAGATACTTGTTCTTACTTGCTTGAGGCTTTCTGATAAAGAAAATCCTCTTACATATTGTGAGGTGAGACATCAGGTGAAGAAAACTTGTAAGTAGGAACTCACATCTATTGTTCCCAATAAATGTTAGTTGGATGAATAAAAGACCTTTAAAGAAAACTTCAATCCTGCCTACCTTGGGATTAGACACATGATTCTGAGCATAATTCACTTGACAATATATCCCACCAACTTCAGTAATGAGATAAATTCCTGTTTGAGTGTAAAATTGATGACATAGTGCTGGATAAAGAACTATTTAACACAAGCAGAGAGAGAAGCAAGACTTGTTAGGTGCTGGGAAGTAATTTGAAGTATAGGAAACAGAGATGGGATTGAGGAAAAGAGAATGGGACAATGTGTGTTTCATTCTCCAAAAGGGTTGTACCAAACCATCAGGTCATGTCTCTGGGAGCTTTTCCACTGCTGCTCTTTCATCAGAAGTTTGAATCTAATTTGCATCAGACTCTGTACCTAATCTAAATAATTAGAAACCATTTTTATCATATCACAAGTTGACTGTAAAACAGTAAGGAATAACTAATTTCTTGAAGAAATAAGGGGGTTGACAAGGACCAACCAACCTATTTCTCAAGAACATTATCTGGAAATAAGAATCATGTCTATAAAATTATCATTTGAAATGGTTCAGAGGGTACATACCCATTGACTGGATGAAAGTTTCCTTTTATTAAATGATAGCAATTTAATCATTTAAAAAACTCATCTGAGAGTTAAAATAAAAGGCTGCTTATATATGAACCAAAATTTAAGGACAAGTTGATGTACATTTACAATTTTAACTTTGAAATTTGTCAGAATGAAATCCATGAAAAGCAACAGAGACTCTGCGGAGACATGCTGCTTTGGTTGCATGATGGTGTTCTAAATGGTCTGTTGAGTAGCAATCAACACATGATTACTAAGTGTAGACTAATTTGATGGCCCACAAATACAAATGCACGTGGTATCTGCATTCAAGAATGGTAAAGGTTTCTTTATATGAAGTTCATAGGTGTTTTTGACACCTTTGTATTTATTGAATATGAGGACAGAAATCTTAGTATTTCCTCTATATAGACAGGCCCTTAGAGATTTTAAAATAATTGAACATTTACTTATTTGTCTATTTATTTATTTGAAAGGCCAAGTGATAGAGAGGGAGACATAAAGAGATCTTCCATTCACTGATTCACTCCCAAAATGGCCTCAACAACTAGGGCCAGGCCAGGCCAAAGTCAAGAGCCAGAAATATCATCCAGGTTTCACACATGGGTGACAAGGACTCAAGTACTTGAATCATCATCCACTGCCTTGCTAGGTACCTTAGCAAGGAACTGGGTCAGAAGTGAAGCAGCCACGAGTGGAACTGGCACTCCAATATGCCATTTTGCAGGTGGCAGCTTAACCCACTGAACCAAAATGCCACTCCCTCATTTAATTTTCTTATTGGTAGTATGCTTACTAGATTATTCTTTTGTTTTTCATCTTTCAGAAAATACATTCATAGTTTTATTTTCTTACAAATTAAAGCAATTCAGAACATTCTGAGGCTGGCCATTATTCTAAAGACAAACCATTTTGGTACCCTATAGTAGATACAAATGTAAAATTTGGTTTGGTTTCATGACAGGTTTACTTTCAAGAAGTCCATAGCATTGCATTTGTTTTGTTTGATTTCCTGCTTTTCCTTATGCTATGAGTGTGCCTTAAGATTGTATTTCATGAAGGGCTGTGCCTATTGGTAGAGTGGGTAAGAAAGGAGGCTTTGGGACCTGAGAAACCAGGTTTGAATTCAAGCCCAGAAATTTATTGTGTAGCCTCCAAAACCTGACTTACCTTCAATTTTTCTCATCCAAAATACTGAGATGCTAACAGTACTTGTCTTTGACTATTGTGATGAGAAAACCAGAAAACATGAATAAAATTTTTTGAAATCTGCCTGATAAATACTAAACTTAATGTAACATGGTATTATTTTCATGTGACCAGGTATGTGGATTTATGGGTTCTATTAACCCCTATAAAAGAGAAGTGTGCCTTAAAAAGTTTTTTGTGGGGCCAGAGTTGTGTTAAGCTGCCATCTTTGATGTTGGCGTCCCATGTTGAAGCACGAGTTATCATACTGGCTGTTCCATTTCTGATCCAGCTCTCTACTAGTGCACCTAGGAAAGTAGTAGATGATCACTGAAGTACTAGTGTCCCTGCCACCTACATGAGAGACCCAGATGGTATTCTAGGCTCTGCATTTTGACCTGGCCCAACCCCAGCCATGGTGGCCTCTTGGGAAGTGAACCAAACCAGGTGATGGAAGATTTTTCTCTCTCTCTCTGCCTTTCAAATAAATTTAATTTTTTATTTAGTAAATATAAATTTCCAAAGTACAGTGTATGGATTACAATGGCTTTCCCCTCCCCATAATTTCCCTCCCATTCACACCCCTCCCATTTCCCGCTCCCTCTCCCATTCCATTCACATCAAGATTCATTTTCAATTATCTTTATATACAGAAGATTTATTTAGTGTATATTAAGTATTTCAAATAAATTTTAAAAAATAGCTTTTGGGGCCGACGCCATGTCTCACTTGGTTAATCCTCCACCTGTGGTGCCAGCATCCCATATGGGCGCCGGTTCTAGTCCCAGTTCTAGTCCCAGTTGCTCCTCTTCCAGTCTAGCTCTCTGCTGTGGCCCTGCAGGGCAGTGGGGGATGGCCCAAGTGCTTGGGCGCCTGCACCTGCATGGGAGACCAGGAAGAAGCACCTGGTTCCTGGCTTCGGATCGGCACAGCACCAGCTGTAGCGGCCATTTGGGGAGTGAACCAACAGAAGGAAGACCTCTCTCTCTCTCTCTCTCTCTCTCTCTAACTCTACCTGTCAAATAATAAAATAAAATACCTTTTAAGGAAAATATTTTTCTCAAAAGTAACAAAAGTCAAGTATGCTAATAAAATAGGCACAATTTGTGAAAAAAAGTTAGAGGCAAAGTTGGCATTTATTTCTCATGTATAAAACTATGTAAAAGTCATGATAACCTATTAAGTCTCACAAGAACTTGGCCAAATAAATTAGACATTATTAAGAACTCTATTTGATGTGTGAGTTACATCCACTGTCATAGATTTAACATCACATTCAGTTTATTTTGGTCCTTGAATTCTCCCCTAATAGCACATGCCATCACAATTAACACATTTAAAAAATAACCACCCAGATTATGAAGATAAAATGCTGCAACTTGCTCATTTACTTTATAATGCTTTCATGCTCATTATTATATTTTCTTATTTTCTGAACTCAGTGATAGTATTTAAAAGCCACTTTTGAGATTTCTTAATAACTTTAGTAAAGTCTTTGTTTTAATATGTAATCTACCAGTCATACACTTCTCCCCTTTATCTTGCTACCATTACGAGTAGCCTACAGAAGCACAGTACTCTCTTTCCTAGATTCACTTGTAGCAAAAGGATATGCATTCTCATTATGTGCTATGAAGCATGAGGGCAAGTCTGCTGAGGAGCATCTGGTTATACTTTGTTCCTGACACAGCCATGGCTAGTGCTGTTCCCTCCCTTTGTCCCTTATATTTGGAATAATGGCAGCAAATTTTGCAATTAATGGTCAAAAAGCACAAAAACCTGGAAAATTGGAAATCAGATAATAGCAGTGCAAAAAGATGGAACCAACTTCACCTTGCTGACATTGGTGAGTGACTAAAAACAAGGAGCCGCCTCCCTCCACACTTTTTTTTTATCCACGTGACTGTGCTACTCAAACCAGTGCAAGTTCAGTGATCCTTACAGCTAGCTAATAGCATTTTTGTAATGTGAGTTCAACAATTTACCCATTTCCTTTATTATTATTAATTCTACCTCTTGTTCCCCCAAAATATTTGAAATGATTTATAAGACAGGAAAAATGAGAATTTGTAGATTACATCAGTTATCTAAAAGTTAGAATCAACACAGATAAGCTCTAATCTTTTCTCAGAGAGAGTTTTCCCTTAGTACAGATTTCTAAGTAATACTTCCTATGTGCCTCTTGTATATAAGAAGTACC
Organism: Sylvilagus floridanus; assembly: GCA_949820135.1. NCBI lineage: Eukaryota > Metazoa > Chordata > Mammalia > Lagomorpha > Leporidae > Sylvilagus > Sylvilagus floridanus. The sequence continues at coordinate 71,556,989 of OX463227.1, read as the reverse complement.
AAATGCAGCAAGTAATGCAGGGGTCATGTCTTTTACAACCTTGCTAACTGAACTGCAATTTTCATAGGGATTTTATAGAGTAGCTTGTTGCATGCTGCCTTCTGTAGGGGCAAGTCAGAGGCATCAGCACACAACTCAATGACATCTATTATGTGTGGGGTGAATAAAAACCATATATGATACTCTCTAGTAGGACGTTCTGACTCAAAGAATTTATAATTTATGGAGGATGGAATGATCTTCAGTTTTCTCTCCAAGCATCATAGTTGACACAGTTTGATTCTGATGGACGTACAAGATCTGAGGGATTGGAATTCTATTCCCTGATGGAGGCCCAGGGAAGAAGTATTCTGTATTTCTGGTTGAGGGCAGACCCATATGTCTAAGAAACAGTGAAACTGGTTATGTGGTTTGTGCCCTACTAGCTGTACTTGGAGTACTTGAGGTCTTATCATAGAATAGAAAGCCATCACACTTTGCCTGAAGGTGGCCTCATGGGCATATGATTTCTTATGAGGCAGCATTGGGTGCCTTGTAAACATGAACTAGTGACAAATTACTCTTCAAAGTTCTGGCCATAGGCAACAATAAAGATGATTCTGGCCTATAAATGTTCAGAGCAGGTCTTACCACTCACTCATCTTAGCTATAGTACAACAACCCCTCTAACCTCCAAAAGTCTCTCTCATTCTGGATCTTGTTCACAAATCTCTTAATCCTCTAATTTTATATTCTTACATTTTCACCAATGTAGTCTCCATCTGAATCTACTGGGATGAATTCTCTATGGAATAATCTATTAGAAAATTCAGATTTTATTTGTCAGTTCAGAAATGATAATTTCAGCATGAAAATTTGTTATATAAAGCCATTCCTACTGACAGTTTTTTTGGCGTAACTTCTAGTTTGTGACAATTAAATTTTACAATCAATGTAGAGCAATATTATTTTTATATTTTTTCAGAGAAGGGAGGAAAATATGTCCTTTATGAGAGAGAGAATAAAGAACTTTTAGATGCTTTTCAGAATATGTCCCTAGACTGAGAGAAATAAATTTGTATTTGTAGATACTCCCTTAGGCTAATAGCAGGCAGAAAAATAAGGAAATCCACCCTCTTTGGAGATGATGCCAGAGTGTTTATTCTCATCTAGTGGGTATCTCTCTTTTTATCAGAATATAAATTAATAAGAATCTAAAAAATTAATATGATATACATTGATAAGACAGAGAAAAGAAATTTTAAAAATTAAGCCCGCTGAATTAAAATATCTCCCCTGAATCCCACATCATTTCTTGTTTTCACCACTCTACCTGGTGGATAAACTAGTTTCTGCTTTAGTGTAAACATGCATCCATGTTATTTCATTTCTCTTACTACTACTGTGGCTTTCATTCTCCTTCAGTTACTGAAGATTCTTCCAAATAACAAAACCTTTTTCTTTCATGGTTCTGGTTTGTTTCCCAGGAAATTGCCATTAGTGCCTGTGTTTATCTTCTTTATCAAAAGTTAGTCTAGGAAGTCATTTTCAATAATTTTCCTTTTAGCTTAGCCTCACAGAATCTATTATTCCAAAGCTGGGCTAGCATGTCACATTGCACCTCTGCCTGTGCTGCATAAGCACTTTGAATGATGACAGATCAGAGAAGATGGGTCTGGATGCATAATTATTGCACCATGTAGTTAACGTTGGTTGATAAAAGTAGGCACACACAATTAAGAAAACATGCTTGATAAAACTAGGCAGTTTATTAAGGAACTAGGTAGAACAACTGTGAGCAGTTATAAGGATTCATAAACTTCCTTTTGCCTCTTCGAATGTCACTGTCTCTGATTGTCTTCCTGGTCCCTGTATAACGTTTGTCTCATGCATAATAATTTTCTCCTTTCCCTCCGCCTCATTCTAGAACAGTTTTGCCTTTCAACTAGTTACTGTTACCACCATTTAATAAGAAGGTTTTGCTGGGCTTTCTAATCGAAAACTTGCTTTTATCTTTCTTCATGAAAGAATTGAAATGGCTTCTTTCAGGTTGCCGTAGCCTCTGGGGAGATAAGGACCCTGCGGTTAACAGGATGAGAGATTTTTGTTTAGAAATTTTTATTTAGACAATGAAAAATGACCTCTGTAAACTCAAAGCTATCTTATTTTGGGGCTTTAGGCTTCTGGCAGATAAATCAATTGGGCCCTTGGGACAGCAAAGGAAAAACCTTTGCAGTAACTGTGTCAGGGCAACGCAATAGATTTGTTGTGAGTATGCAGTTGTGTTGAATGTAGAATGCACTTAAAAATAAATATCATTTTATTTTCTATTAAATATTCAGGATCTGGATTCTATTCTTTTCAGCTGTTGTGAAAGAGTATTTCTTTTTGTGATGCAAACTGGGGAAAGCAGATTTTTTATGTATAAAATATGTAGCTATTGTTGATATTTTGATTTTGACTTTTTAATTATTTACCTATCTGTTCTCTGATGGGGAGTGTTTTTAGATTTAAATTCTGAAAGTTATATCCTCATATTAAAAAATCAGTACTATAAACTGTTCTTTTGTGGGTAAACAATTTCATTGTTACCTAAATAATACAACAGTAGTTTGTCTAAAATATGCTTTTCCAGATTGCTGGAACATTTTTCACACCTGTTCATAGGCTCAAGGAGCTTTGCAGATCTTCACAGCATGAATTTGCACTGCATGTTCACTGTAAAGAAAGAGTGTTGCACTCGGCTGTGTGCTTTTTTACCTATGTCATGTAGGGTGAGAAGTTATGCAGAATAATCTGTAAATTTGACAAGGAGACAAAGTAAGAGACAGATGTGCAACCAAAATGCATGGATGTGCAATTGTTAGTGATGGGATTGCACTTTAACATAGTAAAGAGGCAGTTTGAAGGGGTTAATTTTTCCCCATTGTACAGGAAACCTTTACATACCATCTCATTAAGGCTATGATGCAAACCAATAAAATGCAGGAGATCAGAAATTAAAATATATTGGATAATAGTGGTGGAAAATGCTTGGCAAATATCACATGAAGACTCACAGTAAACACAGTGGAAAGACAGAAATGAGATTTAGAAGATGACCAAGGAATATAAGAAAAATCCATGTTCCTGCCTTTGAAAAAAAAAAAAAAAACTTTAGTTCTGACCAATCGTTTTGAAGTGACAGCAACGCTATTTGATTAACCTCTTCTATCTTCTTATCTTTTATTAAATAGCCTTTTCATTTTTCTCCTTATTTCTGAAGGTTGATTCATATTATGCAATGGTCTGAATTAATGACTAAAACATATTTAATTTACTTCACAAAATTCTTAATTTAGAACATTGAATAATATAAAAATATAAAAAAGACATATTGGTTAAATACCCACAATTTGTCCACGTGACTTTTCACAATGATAAAATGTAGGTTGCAATTTAAAGGGAAATGTGGTAATTTGCATATATATGTATATATATATATATATACATATATATAATTGGGGTTTCTTTTAAAAATGTGTATGCACGAATCTCAAAATAAAAAGAATAAGAAATATTATATATGTACATATATGTAAATAAATAAATATATGCATACTTTAACTAATGGTTTTTGAGTACTTGCCTGTGCAGGTTTTGTTTACATATATTAATTTATTCCTCCAAAGAATCTTATAGGATATGCTATAATAATCCCAGCAATTGGGGAAACAGAGGCATAGAGAGGTTAATTAATTTACCCACTAATAAGTGGCAGACTTGGCAATCAAGCCAAGAGGCTCACACTCTTAACACCTGCAGTGTGGTCCTCTAATCCAGGTGCACAGTGTACATTCAGGAAATAACAAGGATTCCACTTTTTCCCTTCGTTGAATCCCATAAGGATTGAATCTGTCATTATGAGGTTTCATTCATCTCAATATCTAACTTCTTGTTCTAGTCTACTGACTAGCATATCTGTGACGCTTCATGTGATTTCTTCAGTTATTGGACCACAGTGTACCTGTTAATTTATGCTTTTATTTTAAATAATATATTGTACTGGAGTATTTGACTCAATAAATAATCAGTATTTACCATGCCTCTAATATCACGCTATTCTACTGTTGATTATATAGAGTAAGTTAATATATCTTAGGGTCATTACCAGTAACTTAAAAAGCAGGGAGAAAATCATTTTACTTGTGACTTGAGTTAAATAAATATTTTAAATTGTTAATTTAACTAAAATCACATGTTGATGGTATAATACAGATACAGTCCATGCATTGTCAGATTGAAATATATTATATGTGGTTAGAATTAATAATGAGTGGTTCATGGAAAAATCTTTGAACTTAGGTTTATTTAGACATTTCTGAAAATTTGCTTTTCCATACACACTAGAAATGACATAAAGGCCAATTATATTTACAAACTATTCATGGAATTTATCTTTATGAAGTTTCACTTATTTCAATTTCTGACTTCCTGTTTTTCTGACTTTCTGAAAAATTGTTGAAAATGCAGAAATGGACTTCCCTGAACTACAAAACTGTTGCAGTGGCTGCAACGTCCATTTGATCTAAGTCTGTGCATGCTGCTCGAAGGTGCCCCAAAGACTGCTCAGGACTCGCTGTTACATGCTTATCTGTTTTCCAAGGGGATTACAGATTCAAAATATCAACTGAGGAAGAAAGAAAGGACTTTTTAAGGAGAACATGGTTGACACTACAATGTTCTATTCGTTACTGGTGATGCTTAGCTCAATGTTCCTGATAATAGTGTTCTTTAAATATGTGTTTGAGTAAAGTGTCAGTAGAAAAATCAAACTGTAAAAATAAAAAGAGAAATAGGATTGTACAAGAGGCTGTGGTTATTTAGCATAGGAACCAGGGGAATATTTTAAAATCTCTTCAAGACATTACTTCACAATATTTGTTGTTTCTAATGAGATGTTTGATCAGTTAACACAAGTTCTAAATATTATGTTTAAGGATTCAGTGTAGTTTATGAAGTTGTTTGGTAATATTTTCATCAAAGATCTTAAAATTTTTAAAAAATTGTGCAAGAAATGAAAAATTCAGCATGGGGAAATAAAAAATAAAACAAAGAGATAAAGGTGAACATCCAAATAAAGAGTAATGGTATAGAGATGCTGAGGAACAAAATAATCACAGCACTAAGGTGAGAGTTATCAAAGCCTGAACCAGAAACTGATAGTGCATCTGGATAAATTCCAAATTCACACAGATGCAGAAGAAGTTGATAAGAAACAGCTGTTAGTATCTCAGTCCCAGAGAAAGGAGGAGAGAGAGCAGTTACCGAAATCTGGAAAAAGACTCTGGAAGAGATTACCTTCAAAGGATTTCTGGAGGACAATAACCAGCTGATGAACTCTGGCAAGGGAAGAGATAGTCAGCAGGTATCCTGACCTCATTCCCCTGCCCTTCGAATCTGTTGCTGGTGCCCTTCCACCAGCTGAACCCAACTGTAAACTGCAAAGTGAGGCAGCTTACTGATGGAGTCCACGTGTGTCAAACTCTAATGACGAATCAGGGTGTAGAGTGATTCTGAAGAGACCAAAGGAAGATATCTAGCATTAGAAGCAAAAGTACAATCATGTCTCAAAGCACTTAGTCTGAGCTATCAAGACACCATTAAAATTGGTGGTGAAATTTTAAGGGGAAGTAGAAAAATTGAAATTCAGAAAAAAATATTAAAACTTTGAGAACAGGCATTTTTGAAAATGCCTTTCCATAGCATCAGGCAAAGCAAAGGCTGGAGCTAGGAGGAATTGGTTATTAGTACCTCTTAGATGGTTAATAGCACCTAAGGACAAAGGAACAGTTGCACTACAAATTCCAGATAGTCCCCAAACTCCAAAATCTCCTTCAGAAAAAAAAACACAGTATGACTGTTCTTTGATCTGCTTACTAAGAGGTTCATGCAACTTCTGATACAATCATCTAATGGGGTGTTGGAATTGAGCAAGGCAACAGAAGTGCTGAAAGCACACACACACACACACACAAAACCAGGTTAATGACATCATCAACATACTGAAATGCATCCATTCCATTCAGAAGTCTAAGAACAATGCCCAGTTGATGGGCTGCAGTTAGTCTGGGAATGCAGACTTGCTGACCCATTGCCAGCTCAGTTGAGAAGAGAAAAAATTAGGTTAACTGATCCAAAGCTGCAATTCAGACCTTAAACTGTTTACTGAAGATTCAGGATAACTAAGGTCAGGATAACTAAGAAGACATGGCTTGAAATTCTGGTAAGCAGATTGCTGTTTTGGAGCTGACAGCCCATTTCACAGCCCATCCTTAATGCATATCCCATCCAGGGATAAGGGAACAACTTAGGTTGTATATCAATATATTTGAATAATTAGTAATCTTAAAGACCAACGATTATAGTTATGAAAGCACCTTGTCAAGTGATAAGACTTGAAGTTTCTGTCTCAATAGAGCAAATACAAATACATTTGGCAAGTACTAAAACACCATTGGACTGGCGCCACGGCTCACTAGGCTAATCCTCCACCTGTGGTGCTGGCACCCCGGGTTCTAGTCCCGGTCAGGGTGCCGGATTCTGTCCCGGTTGGTTGCTCCTCTTCCAGTCCAGCTCTTTGCTGTGGCACAGGAGAGCAGTGGAGGATGGCCCAAGTGCTTCAGCTCCTACACCCGCATGGGAGACCAGGAGGAAGCACCTGGCTCCTGGCTTTGGATTGTCGCTGTGTGCCGGCCGTAGCGGCGATTTTGGGGGTGAACCAACGAAAGGAAGACCTTTCTGTCTCTCTCTTACTGTCTAACTCTTCCTGTCAAAAAAAAAAAAAACCAAAAACACCATTGAAGTTTACCTGTGTCCAGAAGAAACTGAACCATACAATCCAATGAGAACAAACCATGACCACAATGGGAATATTCTTACACCCACCTCCAAACGCTTTGCTTCCACAAAATCAAACTCAGTGATTGTTCAATTTCTGTGCTGATCATTTCTCTTTTGGTCTTCCCAGACAACCTTTCACAGGAAATAGAAGACCCAATCTCTTCCAACCTCAAAGGGCCTTTCGTGAACTATCTCCTCTGCAACTAGAGGACAGCTTACTAAACCTTGGGGAGGAGCAAGAAGGCTTCAGGGATCTCTTTGATGCTTATGGTTTGTTAGAGCTTCCCCTGGTGGAAGATTTTCTGTGTAGTGGAGTATGTGTTGTGTGAGCACTCCTTATAAACATTGTGTGAATCTCCTTATGTATGTTGCGGAAGCAGAACACCTGTCACGCAGTGTCATCCCTTTTTACTTTTTTCCTCTAAGAGGACATCACGAAGTAAACTATGAATTATGGACAAAACTGACATTTTAATAATTTCTTGAAAGAATTGTATAAACACACAGAGGTAGCTCTCTTGGGAGAAAAATAATCCCTGCCTTGTCCCAAGTTCCAAAATCTCCTGGATGAGTCAGCAGGTCACAAAAATCACAAAGTCATGTGGCTCTCATCTGTACATGTCTTTCTTCTCTTGTTCCCTTATCCCTGGATGGGATATGCCTTAAGGATGGGCTGTGAAATGGACTCTGGAAACTGTCAGCTCCAAAACAGCAATCTGCTTACCAGCATTTCAAGCCATGTCTTCTGTGCAGAATGCATGTTTTGGGGTCTGCTAATGTGGAATGCAACTGCAGCAAAAGGTTTTAGGATTATTTGTTACTGTCCTAATTCAGTTTAAGCTATGGACTATGTCTAACTATGAGGTCAGTAGACCCTCCAAAGCCTTTCAGATGAAGAACCGATTTTCATGTGCTTGTTGCAGAGTTCTGCCACTCAAAGCTGTTGTGGATTTTCCTCTCTCCATTATCCACATCCACTCCCACTCCCTATTCCCAATGAATTTGTGAGCTTCCAGTTGGTTTGTAGCAAACGCCTACTTAGTAGCTCTTTGTGGATTGCTTCAGACATGCACATTTTTAGGTGCCATGTAAATATTCCTGTGGCACCCATCACTGTTTCAACTGAATTGCTTCCATGAAGCAGTTTTTGCAAATTTTTATTAGTGAAGCAGATGAAGAGAGCATCCACAGACCAGAGCATCTAAACTGTGATACGAGATTTTTCAGTATCTGTAACACACACTGTCTGATCTTGGAACTTGCTGACAGGGGTGACTTGTTGAAAAGAATAGGTCAGTTGGTGACACAGTCCCACAGTCATGGATCCCCCATGGCTGGGCTGCTGGAGTACTTTATGATTGGGGAAAGAGTTCTCTTGAGCCACATTCAGAAAGACCCCATTCTCAGGATAGGGTCAGATGGAAGAACTCAAAACTCCCCTCTGTGTGAGTGGTATTCTATCAGTGGCACTTCCTTACGCAGGGAGCTCCCACTGGGTCAGAGGCTGAATTGTCCTGGACAGACCTGGTCTTCTTCCCCTGGGAAGGATTTGTGCCAAAGAAAGACTAGAGGTATATGATGCAGGGATAGAATGCTAGGGAATCTTCTCTAGTCTTCAGGGAAGATGTCCAAGTTGGAGACTTCATGTCGTCTGTGAATTCTACCGACTGTGCCCGAAAATGGCATACACACTGGCATGTGATGATTGACATCTCCCCTTGGGAATGTGGCATAATACATCAAATTGATACCTTGGATGCTAAGAACTGTGGGAATGAAAGACACATATAAAAGCAAACTACCAAGTGAGCATTTGAATTGAATTGCTATGTGCCTTACCCAGTGGGCAGCGTGCACTAGAGACTTCACTCATCTGTATTTGGATTGAAAATAGCCCAGGGAGGCTGGCGCCGCAGCTCAATAGGCTAATCCTCAGCCTTGTGGTGCCGGCACACAGGGTTCTAGTCCCGGTCGGGGTGCTGGATTCTGTCCTGGTTGCCCCTCTTCCAGGCCAGCTCTCTGCTGTGGCCTGCGAGTGCAGCGGAGGTGGCCCAAGTGCTTGGGCCCTGCACCCCATGGGAGACCAGAAGCACCTGGATCCTGCCTTCGAATCAGTGCAATGTGCCAGCCGCAGCGTGCAGGCCGCGTCGGCCATTGGAGGGTGAACCAACGGCAAAAGGAAGACCTTTCTCTCTGTCTCTCTCTCTCACTGTCCACTCTGCCTGTCAAAAAAAAAAAAGCCCAGGGAGGAAAAAAACAAAACAAAACAATAAAAGCAGCAACTAGAGCCCTAAACAATTTACTGTAGCTAGAATTCCACAGTTTGGTGGTGGGGTAGAGACAGATGATAGTAGGACTTTAAACTATGTGTGGGTGTGTTGGGGCAAACATTTAGAAAGAAAACATCAGTGCAAACTACCTTCCTTTTTCTCTGTAACCTCCATCCCCATTCTCCTCTCCTTCCACGTGCTAGACTTGGACAGAATTTCCATGTGGTCTGACATGAAGTGTTGGGGTGGAGGAAGTTGGAAGAGCTTTGTGTTAGTGCTTATTGGAAATGCACTGTGTGGTTTTTCGTATATGGGCACCCATTTATACCAAACTTTCTCCTCAATTTCCCATTTTTAGCTCATCTGCTCACCTTCCTCTGCTTCCAGTTTTGTGTAATTGTCTTTGCCGGATGCATAAAGCTAATATTTTTCCCCAAATTCTGGCTTCCCTGGCTAGGTTGCTGTATTTTTCTTGTTATGTATTTATTGTTTTAAAATGAAAGAGACATTGGGCCAGCATTGTGGCATAGAAGGTTAAAGCCCCAGCCTGCAGCACTGGAATCCCATATGGGCACCGGTTCTAGTCCCAGCTGCTCCTCTTATGATCCAGCTTTCTGATATGGCCTGGGAAAGCATTAGAAGATGGCCCAACTCCTTGGGCCCCTGCACCCATGTCGGAGACCTGGAAGAAGCTCCTGGCTCCTGGCTTCAGCTCAGCTCAGCTCTGGCCTTTGCAGTCATTTGGGGAGTGAACCAGCAGAATGGAAGACCTCTCTCTGCCTATATTTCTCTCTCTGTGTAACTCTGACTTTCAAATAAATAAAATAATTATTTTAAAAAGATGAAAGAGATACTAATAAGTCTTAAAAGTTCCTCAGGCATAATGTTTTTCCAGTTAATGGCTTAATTTTGGACCATTAATTTGATATTCATACTGTATTACCTTTACATCAATAATCTTTTTGACATAGTATCTGACAAACAGAATAAATTGGTACTACAGTATTTATAGTATTTGGCTCAAAAAGCAGGTTGGTACTACAGTATATGTGTTTCTTTAAGTACTCAGACATGAAATAGCTAAAAGTTACAAATGTGATAATTATGGCTACATGAACCTTAGAAAATAAAATGTATAAAAGCAATACATGAGCTATGCAGCTCTGTTAGGTGTTTATATGTACAGCTGTGCACAGAAATTATCCTATTTAAGTTGATATGTTCATTATTTAGAAATACGTTACAAAAACATCAATCAACTACCAAAATATTTTATAGTTAGTTTGAACTTTTTTAAGAGTGTTACATTTTTCTTTGTGTCTCTGTGTGTGTTTCTTGTTTTATTTTTGTTGTACATATAGATCTCTAAATAAAATCGCAGTATTTAAAACTTTAGGTTTCACATAAAAGAAAGTAATAACTCAGTGTGTGCATGACAACTTGAATGCGTGGGGGAAAAAATGGGTTTGAAAGAAGATGTCTTGCTGGATCACTGGAGTGATACTTGATTTTGCAAAAAAGAGGGTATTTCTCCCAAAACTGGGAGTAGGAAATCTACTAATCAGTTAATCTTTATGTTGTTTGCTAGCTTACAAAAGGAAATAAGTAATATGAGGTAGGAAAACAATAAAAGCTTTTTTGTTGGATTTTGTAAATATTTACAGAGTAACTGTTCTCTAGATGTGATCTTGCCACTTCAAATGGGTGTAATCAGAATAAATGTTGTCTGATAAAGGATCAATAAAATTATTTTTAAGACAGCAAAAATCTTTAGGAAAAGTGTTCTCTAAATTACCTGAAGGAAATGTAGAATTATCTGAGCAAAGTTGAAGATAAAATTGTGTGTGTGTTTGTGACTGCGTGTATGTGTTTCCCACATGAGTATACCTCTTTGGAGAAAGAGAAGGAGGAAAGATGCTCTAAAATAGAGGATATCAATGTAGGAAAAAATTAAAATTAAAATGTTAATTAAAAAAAATTAAAATGTTAGGGCTTTGAGAGCAGGCTCCATATTTTATTCTACTTAAAATCCACATCTGAAATTAAGGTCTTGATTGAAACCAATAAGATGCAAAATTTAATGGTGTACCAATAATATGAAAAAATAAACAATTATTTAATGCAAAATATTTAAAATGAAACAATGCAAAAATGTTAACTAAAGATGTTTTTGTTTTAAGACCTTGTGTTGTTGTACCGCAGAAAGTTGTTTCCAACTATTCTGTCATCTTTTATCTCTGCAAGTACTGCAGACAGCACCAATTCAGTGTAGAAGAGTTGAGCAGGATATAAAGACTGGGAAGTGTGCTGTTTTATATATTACGATGATTGTGGTTATAGAGCTTTTAATCAACTATTTTTACTGGACCCGAAATATGGGAAAATATTTTAATACATTTAGACAGAGACATACTTTTTCAGTTTGCCTCAGGTTCCAATATGACTCAATGCCTGACTATTGGACATTGTTCCTAACACACAGTTCATAATTGCTGTTTAGTTAATGAAAAAAGATTAAATAAATTAATGTGGTCATTTCCTTCTCCCTATGCATTACTAAGATTTGGCATTCTTTTCAGATCACTTATTTTCTTTTTGCTGCATAATTTATGGGTTTTTCCATATCTCACGTTCTGCCTCAAAGTTGCAAGGGCAGTATAGGGGCATGCTTGGGGATATATTGATGTGCAAAGAAGGCTGTTATAAAAATTTTATGAACAATGTCCCATGTAAAAGATCTTATAATATTAGTTTACCAAAATTGCCAGCTTCCCCCACTTTCATAATGACTACAATACTGATAATCTTCTTATCTCTCCTCAATTATTTTATATACACTTTTTATATTTACTCTAAACATTTCTAAATAATCAGCTTCACTATTGAAAAAAACTAGTTTCTTTCTAACTGTTCCTTCCTAGTATTTTCACATTTGTTTTTAATTTGTTTTATACTTGTTTGAAAAAATATATGTAATATATAATCTCTTAAAACTAAGTGGATCTTGGAATTCTCTGTTGTAATTATAAGATAGGGTAGAATAAATATTAATTGGTGATAACCATAATAATAGTGATACAGCAATTTAACTTTCTCATGGCTTTGATCACATTACCTTTCCTTAAGGCCCCACTGGAATCATATTGATTTTTACAACAAACATAATTTCTTATCCATGAAAGCCTTTTCTTCTGTCTCCATTTTAATGTCTCTCATTATTGTTCTGTTAGACATAGATGATGTGAAGAAAGACACCATTGATTTATTTATACTTTACATAACTAAAATCTGAAGAAAGCAAAGGTGAATTTTGATATAGGAAACTTCTAAGTGCCAGATCATATAAATGGATATATGGTCAAGATACATTTTTCAAAGATTTTAAAAATGTTATGTGTAATATTTATTTTTAAGGTAACAAAAGGCATCATTCATAATCCTTGTATAGTTGTGTAATTCTACTTCTTGAAATATTTTTCATGAAAATATTTCACTTAGATATTTAAATTGTGCATTTGTTGGGACCATTTCACCAACTGGTCCACATCCACATAACTCATGCTTTACAGTCATAGACTAGTGTGACACAGTGTAATAGAAAATGATGCATTGCCTGAATTTAAAGGAACATGGACTATTTCTGGATCTGCCATGCAGCATAAGATCTGTATCACATTTGAAACAAAGCTAACCAAGCAGACAGAGCAGAAAGATATCTATAGCATCCATTAATCAGGGAAGAGTATATATATTTTCAGCATCTTACTCTGTTTGGTTTGTGTATATTAAGCCTGATACTCAGAGCAAAAATAGCCTTAGTGACCATTCACATCGATGCTTATACCACTATCTTTAGAGAATCATTTCCTTAAAAAGCCAAAGCAAATTCAATTTGGTTGAAATTCATTAAATAGTTAACATTACATGTTTCACTTTAGTCCATCTTTTGTCAGTGAGGTGCTATAAATATTCTGCAAAAGCTAATTGGATCCAAAATAATTTTAAACATATTGCTTATAAGAAATGCAGGTATCAATTTAGTTCACATTTGAACAAGGGAGAATAAACAAGATAATAGAATCCACTAAAAGATATTCCCTCTCGTGGAAGCCCATTGATTTGGGTACAGCTTTAAAAACTATGAGGCAGAATCTCCTTCCAATCCATGAATTATATTAAGAATACTCAAGTTTTTCTCAAATAAGTATATCCTTTTTTCCTATAGCATTTCTATATCTAAAATCCTTGAATCCCCCTGTTCAAATTTTCAAATTACTTACTAATTGAAGTGCTGTGAGGTAACAACTGCTGACATGTATATTTTCCCCAGATGCTCTCCACCCCATCATAGAGCAAAGAAGCATAATATCTGTAACCTAACTGGAAGTAGACATCTGTGGTAAAAACCCCACCCTCACCCAGGTTTTATTAATGCTCTTTTTCATTGATTTTCCCTTTCTTTTGTGTCATCCACACACACTCATTCTCTCTTGCCTTCCTTCACAATTCTTCATTTTAGGTTTTCTCGTTATCTAAAAAATTACCTACCACGGTTTCAAGTGCTCTTTTGCGAAGTACATATAACTAACTCTCAAACTTTATTCCCCTCGTTGGTCTAGACAAATACACACAGCTGTGTTTAGGTCAACCATCCTTAGAAACCAGCTAAATGTGTTATGTTGTACATACTTCTTCCAACCTATAACAATCATGCTTTCACTTTTCCACAGTTCCTGGTAACCTCCTCACTTCTTTCACAACTGACTAGGCTGTGTCACATGAAGAGATGCACACAAGTGAGAAAGAGGAAAATGAGTTTGAGAACTATATTTAGTACTTACTTGGTCTGTTAACTCAATATTATCCTTCACAGTCAGCTTAGAAATAACATTTAACAATTTTCCCTATGATATTTCTGTATGTGCCACTGCCATTTCAGTCACACAACCACACTGAGCCCAGTTTCATTCCATTACTTCACATCCAGTCTCTGCCCTCATCCTTTTCTTGTTATAATCTATTGTAGGCACAAAGGTGGAAATAATCTCTCACACATCTACAATGTTTCTTTTTTCCCCACTGTGTCAGAATGACACTCTTCCATCCTTTTCATTTTAATCTCATCAACTATATTTTTCTCGATACACTTTGTGAACAGTTCATTCAATTCAAAGCAATCTGTTGTTTTCAGAGAAATTGGATTGGAAAAAAGAAATACTCCTTTCTCTTCCCATTCATCTTTCCTTTTCTTTGCCTTCTCTTGCCTCCCTTTCTTTTTCCCCTTTCCTCCCCCTTTCTTTTTCTTTACTCTTCTCCCTCTCCCCTTCCCATCCGTCCTCCCATCTCTTTTTATTTTCATCATTAAAATCTTATTGAATCCCTACACTTTTTTATCTTGGAGCTAGAAAATAAATCAGAGAAAATTCCACTGTAAGGCTTCGAAGTAAGAAATGTCCATTAATCCTCACAGCACATTTGTAAGTGAATGATCTATATTTTATAGAAGAGAGAACTAAGATTGTGGAAGATTGCATTATGCACATAGAGCAGATAATAAACAGATCTGGGATTGAAATCTAAACCTTTCCAATTCCAGCAGCCACGTATTTAGAATCCCAATACAGGAAGTTTGAGACACTGAGGGAGAGATTTGAGAATAGATGAACCTGAGGCACTGAAACATGAAGAGCGAACAGCAAGCTTGGAGGCCTAGGAAGGGATGTGTCTGTCCAGCCTTATCGTCCATATTAATCAGGTCACTTTACCTTATGAGCATTGGGAAACCACTCAAGTACTTTAAATAAGGAGGTGATGGCATAGGTTTAAAATATTGGAAAGATAGCATTGAGAACAGGATGAATGTGGGTGTTCCATCAGTGGAACTAAGACACTGAACTAAGGTGATATGATTCAAGAAACTTAGATATAAAACAATAGGATTCTCTAATGGATCCCATGTACAGATGAAAGGTTAGGAGTTTTTTAAGGATGACTCAGAGGATTCTGCTTCCCATACTTTTGACTTAGTTTGGAATGTCAAGGTGAAATGATAAACACATGTGCATGTGTGTGGAAGAAAAAAAATAAAAAGTGATAAGGACCAAGTTACAAAGAGATACAGCATCAATGGCTAGGTAGAGAGGGATAATCTAGGAAAAGGGACAATGAAAAAAAAATCAGAAACAAACTATATCAAGGAAACGAATGGAAGCAGAAGGAAGATTTTTCAAAGAAGGAGTGGTGAATTGTATCAAATAGTGTTGAAATTGAGCCGACACCGCGGCTCACTAGGCTAATCCTCCAACTGCGGCGCTGGCACACCAGGTTCTAGTCCCGGTCGGGGCACCAGATTCTGTCCCGGTAGCCCCTCTTCCAGGCCAGCTTTCTGCTGTGGCCAGGGAGTGCAGCAGAGGATGGCCCAAGTGCTTAGGTCCTGCACCCCATGGAAGACCAGGAGAAGCACCTGGCTCCTGCCTTCGGATCAGCGCAGTGTGCCAGCCGCAGCGTGCAGGCCACGGCGGCCATTGGAGAGTGAATCAACAGCAAAAGGAAGATCTTTCTCTCTGTCTCTCACTGTCCACTCTGCCTGTCATATATATATATATATATATATATATATATATATATATAGTGTTAAAACTAACACTGAAGGCGGGCGCCGCAGCTCACTAGGCTAATCCTCTGCCTGCAGGGACGGCACTCAGGTTCTAGTCCCAGTTGGGGCGCTGGATTCTGTCCTGGTTGTTCCTATTCCAGTCCAGCTTTCTGCTTTGGCCCGGGAAGGCAGTGGAGGATGGCCCAGGTGCTTGGGCCCCGTGCCTGCATGGGAGACCAGGAGGAAGCACCTGGCTCCTGGCTTCGGATCGGCACAGCGCTTTGGCCATAGCGGCCATTTGTGGGGTTGAACCAACGGAAGGAAGACCTTTCTCTCTGTATCTCTCTCAGTGTCTAACTCTGCCTGTCCAAAAAAAAAAAAAAAAAGAAGAAGAAGAAGAAATTTACACTGAAAATATCCATCAAATTAACTGACTAATGATCATTTCTATTCTTAGCAAGAGATGTTTGAAGTCAAGGTTGCAGAAATCAGCTGAGAATGGATGAAGTTAGGAAGTGGAACTGGAAGAGCAAGGAGAGACTATGGTGCCTATCAAGGGATCATAGCTTTTTTCCATTTTTCTTAACATCTTCTTGAAAGACAATTCCATGCTGGAAACAATCTCAAAATGTAGAATAACAATTTTCATATGTCTATTTGACTATTGTTATTTTCACGAAAGATTTATGTATTTATTTAAAGGCCAAGCAAAAGTGAGAGGGGACAGGGGAGATACAGGGAGAGAGCAAGAGCCCAAGAGGGGTCTTTCCTTTCTGATTCATTCCCCATATGGCCACAAAAAATAAATCAGGACCAGGCCAAAGACAGGAGCTAGAAACTCCATCCAGGTTCTCTACATGTGTGGCAGGGGTCCAATAACGTGAGCCATTCTCTACCTTCCCAGGTGCCTTACAGGAAGCTGGAACTTCCAACTAGAAGTTTCATATGGGATGCCAACATCACAAGCAGCGGCCTCACTTTCTGTGCCACAGCTGTGGCCCCTAACTACTTGCCATTTTTTTCACTATCATAATTCGTTCAACTGTGTAGACATACATCTATTGATCAATTAGTCATAAACTATTTATTACATATATTGTATTAATGAAGCAGTTTATTTTACTATAACTAGCTCTCTTTCAGAATTTAATTTTATATTTTAATTCAAATGATAATCTTTTTAAAAAGAGATTTATTTATTTATTTGAGAGACAGAGATACAGACAGAGAGAGGGAGAGACAGAGAGAAAGGTCTTCCAGCCACTGGTTCATTCACCAAATGGCTGCAATGGCCAGAGCTGTCCCTATCTGAATCAGGAGCCAGGAGCTTCTTCTGGATCTCACGCATGAGTGCAGCGGCCCAAACACTTGGGCCATCTTCCACTGCTTTCCCAGGCCATTAGCAGAGAGCTAGATTGGAAGAGGAGGAGCCAGGACCCAAATTGGCACCCATATAGAATGATGGCACCACAGGCGGACGCTTAACCTGCTATGCCACAGTGCCAGCCCCAAATGATAATCTTAAAATAGTGATCAATCTTGTTTTAGATAATCTGATGTAGCACTAAGTGCTGCTGTGAAATTTCAGTGCCCAGATTTGCATTGGTCATTTGCATTTTATTTTTCTCATATGAAGTTCTGGTTTTCCATGTGAACAATTCTGAACTGAAAAAAAAAAAAAAGAAGAAAGTTTGTGATAATTGAATTCATGTACACTCGTGGTATGCAAACCTGTGGACCAGATAAGGCCACTCTGTTAATAGATTCACAATCAATTCAAAAGAATTAGATCCATCTGCATAGGCACTAAGTTTTTAAAATAGCATATAATTTTGTAACTAGATTTATATAGAGAAGAATGAGATTAGATCCATACCTCTCACCATATACAAAAGTCAACCCAGTGTGTATCAAAAACCTCAATTTAAGACATGAGACTATGACATTGCTGGAAGAATATATAGAGGGAACACTCCAAGACATTAGTATAGGGTAAAACTCCTTGGGAAAGATCCCCAAACACAGTGGGCAAAAGCAAAAGTAAATAAATGGGACTATATCAAACTTAGAAGCTTTTACACAGCAAGGGAATCAATAGAATAGAGATATCCAACAGAATGGGAAAAATATTTGCAAACCACCTATCTGGCAAAGGGATTAATATCCTGAACTATATTAGGAACTTAAAAATTCAACAAAAACAACAAAAAGCAACCAATCCAGTTGAGAAATGGGCAAAGGACTTTAATAGTTTTCAAAAGAAGAAATACAAATGGCCAACAAATATATGAAAAAATGCTCAACATCACTAGGCATCAGGAGAATGCAATTCAAAATGACGATGAGCTATCACCCCACTGCTGTGCGAATGGCTAAAATCCAAAACACGGAGAGGAAAATTGCTGGCGAGAATGTCGACAATGGGAAACACTCATACATTGTTAGTGAGAATGTAAATTAATGCAGCCACAATGGAAAGCTGTGTGGATTTTCTTAAAAAGACTAGAAATAGACTTGCTATATGATCAAGCAAGCCTACTACTGGGTATATATCTAAAACAATTAAATACTGTGTATCAAAGAGATACCTGCACCACCATTCATAGTAGCACTGTTCACAATAGCCAAAATTTGGAATCAACCAAGATGTTTATCATCAGATGAATAGATAAAGCAAATGTGGTATATATACACAATGGAATATTATTCAACTATTAAAAAAAGAAATTCTACCATTTGCAGTAAAATGGACAAAATTGGAGGACACTGTGTTGAGTTAAATAAGCCAGACCCAGAAAGACAAATACTGCATGTTCTACCTTATACGTGGGAGCTAAAATCTAAGAAAAAAAAAAAAAGAAATGTCTGTGTACTAGTATTGATGCAAGTATAATTTTGTAAAACATGTTTTATACTTTAGTGAAACCAATGGTTAAGAATAGTGTATTGTTATAGTTTCAATGATCTGTGATTACCCTAACATTTACTGTGTATGGGACTAGAACCCGGGTTTGCCGGTGCCGCAGGCGGAGGATTAGCTAAGTGAGCCGCAGTGCCAGCCAACTTTTCATTCTAATATCCAGTGATAACTAGTTGTGATACCTTCAGTGCAGACGCTATAACAGCAATGTGAACATTTTATTCAAAGGAAAAATATAGCTTTAAAGAGTCAATAGCAAGGGGCCTGCACTGTGCCGTAAAGGGTTGGGCCTTCACCTGCAGCTCCTGCATCCCTCAAGTTCAAGTCCCAGCTTCTCTACTTCTGATTCAGCTCCATGCTCATGGCCTGGGAAAGCAGTGGAAATTGGCCCAAGTCCTTGGGCTCCAGCACCCATATGGGAAACTCGGAAGAAGCTCCTGGTTCCTGGCTTAGGATCAACCCAGCTCTGACTGTTGCAGCCACTTGGGAAATGAATCAGCAGTTTGAAGGCCTCTCTGTCTCTTACTCTCTCTATTCATGTATTTATTATTATAATACTTCTATTCTTTTCATCATTCTTCGTTTTGTTCATGTGAATTTTCCAGATGGGGGGGACACTAGTACAAAATTGTCTTTGGAAACATTAGGAGTCTCAAAAATAGAAGAAAGAGGACAATTGCTAAAGAATATTTTTCTTCATTAGTAGATTAATTCTGGACCTAATGTTTATTATTGTACATGTGAATGTATATTATACAGTTAAACTGACAACATATAAATATTGAGCAAATGCATTTACATAATCTTAGTCATGTACATTTCATTTAATATTTTAAACTTTAACAAATGAAAGTATTTTGCTACATCCTTCATGTCCTAGCTGACAAATACGAGATCTATTCTGATTTTCGTAGACTTCTTTAAGAACGTGACACCAGCATATATCACCTCTTGCTTTAATGTTCTCCAGTGAAGCCATCCCATGCTATAGAACAACCTTGAAAACAACAACATGCTAAAATTTTAAAGATAGCCTCCTTCTAGCAATAAGACTTTCTTCAGAAGTAGAACCTTTTCTAAACATATTAATATTTTCAAAAAGATGATAACCCTGTCAGGGATTAGACCGTCTCTAGGGTTAAAACCATAATCTGGTAAATAACTTCAACAGAGGATCTCTTTCTCCCTGAATAGGAAACTTTCTCATCAGGGAATCCCACAGATACTCGTTTCTTCAAAGACGGGACCATTAAAACATGTCAGAATCTTCAAAGTGGGAAACATGCCACCCCTTAGCAAAATGAAGTCCTTTAAAGTAGAAGCCCAACAGCATTACGAGGGCTCTGAAGGAAAACTCCCAGAGCTCTACAAAATACTGCTTCCAGTGCCCAACCCTCAGATTTTAATTTAAAAATGCTATGCAGATAGCATACAATCTACTTTTTAAAATAGACTATTTTTAAGATTAGTTTTAGGCTCGTAGCAAAACTGAATGGAAATGGAGACTTCTATATTCCCCTGCCTCCATGCTTGTATAGCCTCCCCCATTATCAAAATCCTCCCCCACCAGAGTGGTACAGTGACTACAACTGATGATCTTACATTGATTAATTAGTTTTACTTATATTCCATAGTTTACATCAGGGTTCACTCTTGATGTTATGCACCCTGTGCATTGAAAACATATAATGACTTGCATCTACTGTCACAGAAGCATGCAGAGTAGTTACACTGGGCTGACTACTGTGTGGTTCACCTATACATCTCTCTAATACCTGGCAATCATTGATCCTTTTACTGCCATCATAGTTCTGCTCGTTTCAGAGTCCCATGTTCTTGAAATCATAGGGTATGTAGTCTTTTTATTATTAGTAATAGTATTCATTAGGTCTTTAGGCTACTTTCAACTAGGCATATGCATGTAAAGGTGCTCCATTTCTATTCAAAACCTGTTAACTAGTTTATTTTTTAAAAAATATTTTATCTACTTATTTGAGAGGCAGAGGTTGTGGGGTGAGAGGTCCTCCATCCACTGGTTGACTCCCCAAATGACTGCAATTGCTGGAGCTGGGTTAATGTAAAGCCAGGAGCCAGGATCTTCTTCCAGGTATCCCACATGGGTACAGGAGCCCATGCACCCAGGAGATAAGCAGAGAGCTGCATCAGAAGTGGAGCAGTTGGGACTTGAACTGGCACCTATATGAGATGTTGGCAATACAAGCTTAGCCAACTATGCCAAAGTGCTAGCCACAGCTCATTTCTTTTTAGCACTAAACAATATGCCATTGTGTAGAAATACCACAGTTTATTTGTCCATTTACCTACTGAGGGACATTTCATTTGCTTCTAAATGTCAGCATTTGCAAATGGGGTACTATAATTATCACACGCAAGTTGTGTGTATACAAGTTTTCAACTTTGGATAAATATGAAAGAGGGTGATTGGTGGACTATATAGTAACAGACTGTTTAGTTTTATTTATTTTTTTAAGGATTTAGGGGCTGGTGATGTGGCGTAGTGGGTAAAGCCACTGCCTGCAGTGCCAGCATCCCATATGGGCGCTGGTTTGAGACCTGGCTGCTCCACTTCTGATCCAACTCTCTGCTATGGCCTAAGAAAGCAGTAGAAGATGATCCAAAGCCTTGGGTCCCTGCACCCGTGTGGGAGACCTGGAAGAAGCTCCTGGCTTCCCATCGACACAGCTCCGGCCGTTGCAGCTATCTGGGGAGTGAACCAGTGGATGGAAGACCTCTCTCTCTCTCTCTCTCTCTCTCTCTCTCTCTCTCTCTCTGCCTCTCCTCTCTCTGTGTAACTCTTTCAAATAAAATAAATAAATCTTTATTTTTTAAAAATTTAAAAAATTTTTCTCTTTCTCTCTGTCTCTTTCTGCCTCTCCTTCTCTCTCTGTGTGTGTAACTGTGTGTTTATTTTGTTTGAAAGTCAGAATGACACAGAGAGAGGAGAGGCAGAGACAGAGAGAGAAAGAGAGAGAGAGAGAGGTCTTCCATCTTCTAGTTCACTCTCCAATTGGCCACAATGGCCAAAGATAGGCTGAGCTGAAGCCAGGAGCCAGGAGCTTCTTCTATATCTCCCATGGAGGTACAAGAGCCCAAGAACTTGGGCCATCTTCCACTGCTTTCCCAGGCCATATCAGAGAGCTGGAAAGGAAGTGGAACAGCTGGGACTTCAACCGATGCCACATGGAATGCCAATACCACAGGTGGCGGCTTTACCCACTATGCTACAACGCCGGCCCCAAGACTGCTTAGTTTTATAAACTACTCTTCCAAACTGTCTTTCTCATTGTCTGTACCAGTTATTTCTGTTTGTTTATCTATTTATTTTGACAGAGCTCACATCTTCTGGTTAATTTCCCTATGCTCTCAACAGCTGTGTCTATACCAGGTCATACTCATTCCAGTCAAGGACAGAATGGCAAGGATTCAACTACTTGAGTCAACACCTAGAGTCTACATTAGCAATCAGGAATCACGAGATGGACCAGGGACTCAAACCCACACATTTTGATATGGCACGTGGATATCTACTGGTGTCTTTTTCACTAGGACCCATCCTAGTTTTTATTCCCATCAGAAGTGATTGAAAGTTCGTGTTGCTCTATATCCTCACCAACATTTGGTGCTGTCAGTGATATGTGTTTATTCCATTGTAACAGGTGTGTTGTGCTATCTTGGTTTTTTATTATAAATTATTTTATTTATTTGAAAGTCAGAGTTACAGAGAGAGAGAGAGAATCTTTCATACACTGGTTCACTTCCCAGATGGCTGTAAAAGCCAGAGCTGAGCCAAGCCAAAGCCAGAGCCAGGAGCTTCATCCAGGTCTCCCACATGGATGGCAGGGCTCAGGCATGTGGGCCATATTTCATTGCTTTTCCCAGGCCATTAGCAGGGAGCTAGATTGGAAGTGAAACAACCAGAACATGAACTAGTGCCCACAGAGGATGCAAGCATCACAGGCAGTAGATTTACCTGCTGTGCCACAACACTGGTCCCATCTCCTTGTTTTAATTTGCATTTCTCTGGTGACATCTAATGTGGGGTATCTTTCCATATGTATATTTGACATCTGTATATATTCCTTGAGAAGATCTTTGTTAAAACATTTGAGCCATTTTTAAATTAAATTTTAAGAATTTTTATTTTTATAAGGTAGTTCTTCTTCAGACTTTTTTGCAAATATTTCCCCAAGCCTGTGGGTTATCTTTCCATTATTTTAACAGTGTTTCCAGCCAGCGGTGGCTCAATAGGCTAATCCTCTGCCTTGCGGTGCCGGCACACCAGGTTATAGTCCTGGTCGGGGTGCCAGATTCTGTCCTGGTTGCCCCCCTTCCAGTCCAGCTCTCTGCTATGGTCCGAGAGTGCAGTGGAGGATGGCCCAAGTGCTTGGGCCCTGCAACCGCATGGGAGACCAGGAGAAGCACCTGGCTCCTGGCTTCGGATCAGCGCCGTGCGCCAGCCACAGCACGGCAGCCACAGCAGCCTTTGGAGGGTGAACCAACGGTAAAGGAAGACCTTTCTCTCTGTCTCTCTCTCTCTCTCTCACTGTCCACTCTACCTGTCAGAAAAAAAAAAAAAACACAATGTTTCCAGAGAAAATTTTTTAATTCTTTTTTTTTAAATTTATTTGACAGGTAGAGAGACACAGTGAGAGAGAGAGACAGAGAGAAAGGTCTTCCTTCTGTTGGTTCACTCCCCAAATGGCCTCTATGGCCGGTGCTGCGCCACTCTGAAGCCAGGAGCCAGGTGCTTCCTCCTGGTCTCCCATGCAGGTGCAGGGGTCCAAGCACTTGGGCCAATAGCAGAGAGCTGGACTGGAAGAGGAGCAACCAGGACTAGAACCCGTCACCCATATGGGATGCTGGTGCTGCAGGCAGAGGATTAACCAAGTGATCCATGGCACCAGCCCTGAAAAATTTTTATTTCTAATAAAATACAGTCTATCAATTTTTTTATCCAGATCATGCCTTTAATGGACAGTTTGGCATCATTGCCAAACTGAAGTCATCTTAGTTTCCTCCTAAATTATCTTCTGGGCTGCATAGTTTTGTATTTTGCATTTACATTTATGATCCATTTTGAGTTAATTTTTGTGAAGGATGTAAGGTAGATGTCTAAGTTAAAATATCTGTGTGTGGATATTCAGTTGTTTCAACTATTTTTTGAAAGAATACATTTTCCAATATTATTTCCTTTGCTTGCTTGTCTATTCTGTTCCATTTGATCTTTTGCCAGTACCACACTGCCTTGATTAGCATAGCTTTACAGTAAGTCTTAAAGTTGGATGGTCCCAACCAATCCTCCTGTTCTTCTTCAGTATTGTGTTGGCTCTTTTGAGTCTTATACCTTCTTATATAAACTGCAAAATCAACTGGTAGATGCTCACAAAACAGCATTCTGAGATTATTATGTATTTATTATAATATATTACATTAATATATCATATAGATATTTATATATCATATTTATATATAAATATATAAGTATATTATAATATTAATATACTATCATATTATATTATGCATTAACTATTAATTATTAGTATCATAAATGATATATAAGTTATTGATGTTGATTATGTTAATGTATAATTTTATTATTGTATCGATATATATTTATGATATATTTAATATATAATATATGATGTGTATTATTTATTATAATTATGTAATTATATAATAATATGATGAATCATTAATATTTATTATTGTATTATATATATATATATATATATATATATATATATATATAAAGGCAGAAGGATAGAGCAAGAGATAGCTCCTTTACACATTGGTGCACGTCCCAGATAGCCATAATGGTTAGGGCTTCCCAGGCTGAAGTCAAGAACCCAGAACTCCATCTGGGTCACTTACATGGGTGGCAGTGGCCCCAAGCACTTGGCCATCATCTGCTGCTTTCTCAGCACATTAGCAGGTAGCTGGATAGGAAGCTTAGCAGCCAGGACTTGAATCAGCACTATGGTATAAAATGCCAGCATCCAAGCAGCAACTTACCCTACTGTACCACAATACCAGACCATTTGCTGAGATTTTTGTTGGGATTTCATTGAATCTATAGCTCAAGTTGAGGAGAAATGAAATCTTGGTGTGCAATCTACTTTTGAAATATTCCCATTTCACTTGTGTCATTTTCACTGACAAGTAAAATGTTGTAAAGTCTATTTATATTTTCTTTTTTCTTTAATTGAAGCTTGGTGTAGAGAGCTGGGTATCTATAGAATTTAATAGGATCTGGTGAAAATAATATACAAATGGTGAGCAGACACATATGGAATTGCATTGTTTAAGTGCAGTCTCACCCCCAGTTCTTGTTAATTGTGATGTAAAGGAGGGGCCTACAAGTTAGGACAAGTTCTCTGATGATAAGTTAGATATCTTGATTGTTGTAATCTTCTCTTTAGGGAAAAAGATTAATTTGATTTATCAACTTAGAGACATGTTGTGAGACTAAGTAATATAAGGGAAAATTCAGTGAAAAGTGATGGTGCTAAGTTATCATAGCCATACTCATCATTATGAATGATTACTATGTGATTGCTCCTATGTTCCTCCTGAGGATTTGATTGTAACCAAGGAATATATTACTCATCTAAATTTGAAATTTTATTGGGTGCTGAGTTTTGGATATAAACTAATATTATGATTGTAAATAGATTGGATGCCTAAGAGGATCTATTGAAATGCATAGATACCAAGGCATGTACAGAATAATTATAACAATAGTTTGTTCCCATTTTTACTTTTGTTATTACTATAGAGTTACTGTACATATTTCATAATAGAAAATATCATTTGAATCCTATCGACAGTATTTTCTTTATAAGAGAAAAAGCTAATTCAGAATTTATTAATTTTGAGGTCATGTGGATCCAGATCAGGAAGTAGATTAGGCTAATTTTCTTTTTTCCCCCTCAGTTATTAATTTTTTTAAATGTTGATGCTTTTATACATTTGGAAGAGGACTAAAAGCATGATGGCTATGTGTGTGTGTGTGTGTGTGTGTGTGTATGTGCGTGTGTTTGTGTGTGGCTGTAAGAATTGAATGTATGATAGAATATAGCTCAATTTAATATTCAATGAAGTTTGTACTACCAATGAAGATATAGATATGATTAGAAGATACTATGCACACAATATAGTGGATTTTACTCTCAGAATTGAAATGTTAGGTACAGAGTTTTGTGGTTAACTGATACTTTATTTTATTACCTGTTACTGAATGTATCTTCTACATGATCACCTGAAACCACTCTGCAAATGTGCCATTCTACATCCTGAGAAAATTTTCTACTCAGTAACAAAAATCACTTTAACAATAATCAGCTTTCCAGTCCCATAACTTTGAACAACATAATTTTTTGAATTCTTAACACTCTTACCAAAAATTCTGAGAATTGTCATATCCCAGAAACGGGAGCCTACTCTGGGAAGCACAACCTCAGTACAAAATCTGTGGCTTCCATGGAAGCTGAGGTCAAAAGTCAACTACCCTTGGTCACAATTGTGAGAGATCTCAGAAGCAGGTTACTTGGCTATCTATGGCCATAGATGACAGCTTTTTCTCTTATTGGAAGAAATTGTGGGGCCAATAAAATGAATGCATCAAAAGAAACCCAATATATTTAAGCATTGTTGTATTCCGGGTGTTTTGAGTACCTGCTCTTTTGCTATCTCCTGTAATCTCAGAGCTACTGTAAAAAGTGAATCTTCTTATCCTCATATTAAATACATTAAAACTGAATTTGAATGACTGATATTTTCATTTTGAGAAGAGACTGAATAGTAATAACTGCTATGAGATTCAACTGAATTATTAAATGGATCCTTTCATAGGATTGTAGAAAATATGTTTTGTCTTATTGCAGCTCAATTCACAATAGCTAAGACATGGAACCAACATAAATGCCCATCAACTGAAGACTTGATAAAGAAATTATGGGATATTTACTCTATAGAATACTATACAGCATTAAAAAATGAAATCTAGTCATTTGCAACAAAATGGAGGAATCTGGAAAACATCATGCTGAGTGAAATAAGCCAATCCCAAAGGGATAAATATCATATGTTCTCCCTGATCAGGGACAACTAACTAGGCACCCAAAAGGAAACCCGTTGAAGTGAAACTGACACTATGAGAAAAAATGACTTGATCAGCCCTTGTCCTGACTGTCAAGGAACAGCTTACGATTTTGTTCTTTTTAGTATTTTTTTGTTCTACTTAATACCATTGGTTGAACTCTTTAATTAACACACAATTATTCTTAGTCATTTAAATTTAACTGAAAAGTGATCCCTGTTAAATATAAGAGTGGGAATAAGAGAGGGAGGAAATGTACAGTTCAGCACATGCTCACTTGGACTTACCCATAATGATAGAGCTATAAATGTGGGATTCCAAATCCCATTAAGGTGGCAGGTACCAATGTCAACTTACCAGTTAAAGTGATCAGTTTAAGTTCATAATTGATCATAAAGTTAGGATTAAGTGTCAAAGGGATGACACAAACAAGACCAGTGTTTACTAATAATAACTGATAGAATTAAAAAGGAGAGAATGATCCAACATGGGAAGCAGGATACACAGCAGACTCATAGAATGGCAGATGCCCTAAACAGCACTCTGGCCTCAGAATCAGCCCTTAAGGCATTCAGATCTGGCTAAAAAGTCCATGAGAGTTTCACAGGCATGGAAAGCCAAGATACTGTTGCAAAAAAAAAGGGGGGGGGGAGGACCTAAATGAAAGATCTCTATGAGTGAGATCCCAGAGGAAAGAATGGGCCATCAAAGAAGGAGGTACCTTTCTCTGAATGGAGGAGAGAATTTCCACTTTAACAATGGCATTGTCTAAATAAGGTTGGAGTTTGTGAAATCAAGAGGCTTCCACAGCCTTGGGAGCTCATGACAAGAGCCTCTGGTGAATACTGACATCATAAATAAGAGTTTCAATTGTTAAATCAACAACAGGAGTCACTGTGCACTTGCTTTCCATGTAGGATCTCTGTCCTTAATGTGCTGTACTATGTGAATTAATAGTAAAACTAGTATTCAAACAGCACTTTATACCTCATGTATCTGTATGGGTGCAAACTGTTGAAATCTTTACTTAGTATATACCAAATTGATCTTCTGTATATAAAGATAATTGAAAGTGCATCTTGATGAAGAATGGGATGGGAGAGGAGGTGGGAGATGGGATGGTTTATGGGTGGGAAGTAGGTTTTGAGGGGAAAAGCTGCTATAATCCAAAAGTTGTACTTTGGAAATTTATGTTCATTAAATAAAAGTTTAAAAAAAGAATTAAAAAAAGAAAATATGTTTTGTCTTAAGGAAGATGGTATAAGAACCAGAAGTCATAAGGTGATCTTTCCTTAATCACTTTTGGAAAGGATGTAGGAAGTATCCTGAATCTTCAGAGTTTCATTAACTACAGATGTTTCTATTTTGGACGTTCCCTTCTATTGGCATCATCACAATATCAAAAGCCACATGCTTTTGAACTAATTTTCTCATTCCGAATCAGGTATCTGGAGTCCTTTTGTAATGATAGGTCACAAAATTTACACTAACACATTTCTTCTGTTACTGAATCTCTTTGGCTTAAAATAATATTTGAGGTAAACTCATGAGAGATGCTATGACCCAATAGAGATAAAATAACCAGTCAGAAGAACCCTGCTTCTCAGCATCAAAGTAATTACTCACCATTAAAATGAGCTCTCTGCCAGCATCAGAAATAATGCTCAATTGATGAAGATGTAGGACCGTGTCCTAAACCGGCTACTCTTAAACTCTCTAGTTTCATGACTTATGACAGGAATGTATGTTATTTTCTTAGAATTGTACCCATGAAATATGTGTAATATTTTCTCTTTATAGTATAAAGTTTTTTTAAAAAATAATACAACCAGAAAAATATAACTATTTTTAAAGATAAATTTATTTATTTGAAAGAGCTAAGAGAGGAAGAGACAGAGAGAGGTCTTCCATCTAATGTTTTACTCCCCAGATGCCCTGGACCAGGCAGAAGCCAGAGCCAGGAGCTCCTCCAGGTTTCCTATGTGAATGGCAGGGACCCAAGAACTTGGGCCATCTTCCACTGCTTTTGCCTGGCTGTCAGCAGGGAGCTGGATTGAAAGTGGAGCAGCTGGGACACAAACTGGCTCCCTTACAGGATGCTGGCATCATAGGTGGTAGCTTTTACCCATTATAACACAATGCTGGCCCCAAAAGAGTAAAAATTTTAAAGCAATTCACCTAAGATAACAGGGTTAAATGCATTATATGCTAACTTAGATAATACATTTTTTACTAAAAATAACTATTTCCCAAGAATGTCATTGCTTTGTACTTATAAAAAGTGTTCATATTGAAATTAATAGACAATGGTCAATTCTTATATCTATATCTTCATTTCATTCACTTTAATACATTATGATTAAAATAAATGAGGGAACTGTGGCCCCACACACATATGTGTTTATTATTACTCTTAATTATAGATATTCCTCTTTGATACTATAACACAACTCAGAACAAGATTAATTTTTTAAATATTACAATGTGGAATCTAAAATCATATAAATAAATGGTTTGTACTTTGTTACCTTATAATTTACTGGGCTCTTATTCACTTTGAAAGGATCTTTTCTCATTCATGATTTTTTTAACACCATTTGCAAACTATTGACTCACTGAGTTATAAAGATCTTCCAAATGTCAAAATCTGCATTCATTAACATCTTCACCTATTTTATAGAAAAATCTTAAGTATTCTGAATCTCAAAGTTTATCAGCACAAAATTTGGCAGCAAATTCTGTTAATTTCTTTCATTTACAAACTACTTTAATGATTTACATTACAATGTCCCACAGGTAGCCATGTTTGAATAACTGTGGTTTTCTAGTCATTCTGTAAAAAAAAAAAAAAAATAGTTCATCCTGTGATTCAATTGTACAAGTGGTTTTTCTTCAAAGAACTATCATTTTTCAATATATAAAAACTGCTTTTTGCCTAAATCTTTTCATATTTTTTGAAGTTTATTTGAAAGGCAGAAGGGGGGTGGTGGGAAGAGAGATCTTAAATTTATGGGTTTGCTCCTCAAATGCCTGCAACACTTAGGCTTAGGACAAGTCTAAGTCAGAAACCCAGAGTTTAATCTAGGTCTCTGATATGGGTGGCAGAGATGGAAGTATTTGAGTCATCACCTGCTGTTTCTTATACCTAACTGAAAAAAAAAAAAATAGGATTCTCCTACTAGGGAGAGATAAGAACACTGATGGCCTGTGCTAGAACAGCAAAATAGAAGCTAAATAACATAAAGCAGAAATATTCTATTGTGTAAAACTGTGACAAATACAGCTGCTTTTTGCTGCTGTGTGGATACAACCCCTATTTGACCTAGCACCAAACTTAGCGCATCACCATCAGGCTTTATCCCCACTGAAGGACAGCGATTATACCGCACACTGTTCTAGTGCCTCAATGTTCTCTCCAGGATCAAGTGATGGAAATTTTTATGTACAATGTGTCGCATGTGATTCAGCTGCACTGATGACTAACCATTTTAAGCTGAACTGAGAGCACTACAGCCTCTCTAAGTTTCCTGAATCTTATCCCAATTATATTTCATTTAATAACACTCAGTGAAATATCTGGTGGCAGGGGAAATGAAACTACATGCTTTTATGGGATCATTCATCAAGAACTAATTGAAGCTTTCATACAGTTTAGTGCTGATAAAACAGTGTAACAATAAACAATAACAAAATTCACTGGAGAAGGATTTGTTTTGCCGTGAGGAAAATGGTTCTGTTTCATCCTGGGATTCCTGGTTAAAAGAGTCTCCAATTTACAAAGGGATAAGCACAGGCTCCTCTGCATAATGACAGGGTGGAAGCTGTGTCAAATGTATTAGTGTTGCTCCACTGGAGCCATTCTCATCCTAAGTCTTCGCTATTGTGTGTCACTCTGGCAAGAGGCTGCAGGACCAATAGGGTTTTTAAAGTTTCTTTTTGCTATTTATTGATACTGTGATGGAAGCAATTCCTCCATCATTTTTATTGGAAAATAAAGAAAAATTCTTAAGGTGTCTTTTCACTAGATTTAGAAGTTTTTTTTTGTAAATACCATTTTGAGAAGTTCCTGTTTGAATAGTCTGAGTAAGGCATTAGCTGGCTCTTTGTCATTGAGAGTCTCATTCTTCCACAAGTAGTGTGTAGACATCTGGCTGAATTGTAAAGGAAGAGACAGAAAATGGACTCCGTACTCATTTTGAGGGGAATGACATAAAGTAAATTGTAGCAAAGTGAAATGTGTGAGAAATGTGCTGTGAAGTACTGCAGGCTTGAACCTCTACTTGTATAACTCCTTAAAATGCACTGCTAAATTTGTATGACATAGATGGCAGTGAGCACCGTACAGTAGGTACAGAGCTTACTTAGTAACTGGCATAGCTTAAATATGTTAACTTCAGATTTTCTTGGTAAAATATGTAACCTAGATGGGACTTGAGGAAATAAAACTATCCTCTACTGTCACCATTTGTGAAGTACTCAAATTGAAATCGGACATGACCCGCTAAAATCTGCACTGAAATGTGGCCCTTTAAAGTTCCCCCAGAAATGCTATCTGGGGTGCCAATGTGCTACCGGAATTTGAGGTGCCATACATTTTCACCATATGCTTCTTAATAAATCCCCAATATTAATAAGCCCGAGAGGGTTCTTGCCTAATATTTAGAGAAGAATTCTAAATAATGGCATAGATAAACATGGCAGTATGGTGCATTTTAAGCCTTTATTTAGTGAGAAAGATGCATAGGAGAGTGAGAGCTTTATTTAAGAGAGAGAGGTAAGTATGGGTTCATACCAAGCACCTGGAACCAGCCACGTGAAGGAGCATCTAGGCAAGGAAGCCTAGGGCGCAGGCCTACAGCAAACCCTCTCCTGGCAAGAGGACAGGCAAAAGAGAAGGGCAGGACACACCATGTCCCAGACTTTTAACCCACTTCCAAAGGGGAGTGGTTAATTAACCTGATTGGCTAGTGGGCACCCAGGTGTGGCTAGGTAGGGGGATGAGGTCACAGAATGGCGTGGTGAAGGTATCAGGTAGGGCATGAGGTCACCCAGGGGTGTGGTGAAGGCGTGGTCTTCCAGCTCACAAACCTAATCAATTTTAACCTGTATGCCTGCCTACTTCAAAATGGCATTTTATGGATACAGATTTTTAAATAGATTATCATAATACAATAAAGATCATAAAGTGAAAAGGCATTAATATTGATCAATGTGTTTTTTTTATTTTTTTATTTTTTGACAGGCAGAGTGGATAGTGAGAGAGAGAGACAGAGAGAAAGGTAATCCTTTTGCCTTTGGTTCACCCTCCAATGGACTCTGAGGCAGGCGTGCTGCAGCCGGCGCAGCACCGCGCTGATCCTATGGCAGCAGCCAGATGCTTCTCCTGGTCTCCCATGGGGTGCACTTGGGCCATCCTCCACTGCACTCCCTGGCCACAGCAGAAAGCTGGCCTGGAAGAGGGGCAACCGGGACAGAATCTGGTGCCCCGACCGGGACTAGAACCTGGTATGTCGTCGCCGCAAGGTGGAGGATTAGCTAAGTGAACCGTGGTGCCGGCTGATCAATGTGTTTTGAAAATCTACCTGCAAAACAAGAAACTTTGAAAATCTAAACATGGCCATTGTAATTTTAAAAGGCATTTTTAGCACAAATTTACGTTGCATTGATACAAGACAATTTCTTTTACAGGATTTTTAAACAGTGGCTTTCTAGAAGATTTAATTTATTTTAAAGAGATCATTGACAAGCCTAAATTACTCCCTGGAATGGGGGATTTAGAGAAAACACAATCATGTTTTCACTTGGCTAAGAAGCTAAATTAATGCTGTGTATACTTAGTTGCCAGTCACTTTAGATATTTTTGTAGATATTTTGTAGCACCATTAATGAGTAAAGGATACCTACATGTCATAACATCTAAAAGTATCAATATAAGAGATATATTTGGTGATGAAATAATGATTGTGGATTTTACAGCTTTCATATTGTAAGTCATATTGAATTTCCATATTCAAGTCTACAGTATGAGGACACTACAAACATTTCCTGGAAAAATAAAGCTAGATGATGTTTACATTGCTGCAAAAAGTTTTTGAAACCCATGCATGTTTTTCATGTATTTTTTCAAATACATACTTCATGGAATTTTTGAAGACCTGTCATATTAATGGATTTAAAATTTTTGCACTAAAATAAGCTTATCTTTGCTTTTCATTTTCCATCGACATTTTTGCATTCTGTTGTAAATTTGCCAGATAGCAGTATTTTATAGTGAAGGGTTTTGAACGTTGGTACAACAGTTAGCCTATGTTAAATTAGCACCATGTTAAAGTATTTCCACTGTGTTTCTCAAAACCACGAGGCAGCTTTGACCCCAGGGCCATCAATCTTCATAATATTCTCTTTCTCAATATTTCCATAAGATTTATTCACCTATTTTAGGCCTTTATCAAATAACCCATTATCAGTGAGGACTTTGGGGCCACCTTATTTTGTGTATCAACTCACACTCACATGCTCGCATATCCTAGTTGTTATTTGTTTGTCTTTTCTTCATAAACCTGAATCATTGTCTGTCACCATATTGATTACTTATTTATTTGTTTGATGTCTAATTCTGCTCTAGAACAAAGCCTCATGTGGGCAGGTTATTTGTCTGTTTTGTTCATTAGTGGACTTCTGCCTAGACCCTGAAATATAGTAAGAGACTTCAGTGACATGTGTGTAGTGAACATGTTGGAATTATAGACCTGCCATGCCACATGCACTAACTGACTTCTGTACGAAAGAAACTTAATGTATGTCATATTGATTTTGTGGGATTATGTAGGGATACCAGTAGGTAGTAGTTTCCAAAATCTAAAACTTCTTGATTATATCCTTCCAGTCCATGGAATACTAAATTTGTCATATCTTGAATTAAAAATGCAGAGGGGCCGGCGCCGTGGCACAGTAGGTTAATCCTCCGCCTGCAGTGCTGGCATCCCATATGGGCATGGGCAAGAAACTCCTGGCTCCTGGCTTCGGAATGGCGCAGCTCTGGCCATTGTGGCCATCTGGGAAGTGAACCAGCAGATGGAAGACCCCTCTCTCTGTCTCTACCTCTCTCTCTGTAACTCTGACTTTCAAATAAATAAAATAAATCTTTTTAAAAAATGCAGGAGCATATAAGAATCAAAATGTTCTTTTCTGGCATAATGGGTGAATAAGTAATGCTGTGAATGTGGCAATTTGATTTTGAGGCCAAGAAGACTGTGAGGACATATTGGTGAATGCTGTTGGCTTAGTTGTTGGTGATCTGGACAAATGTTTTGGTGATAAAAAGATACTCAGAATTTTCTAGGGTGAAAGAAAAGAGTTGCGGATGATAAGATCTCTTGCCATAATATATTTGTATTTGGTTGTACCATATGCCAGGAATGAGCCACAAGGAAGGGAAAGTAAATTAAGCATGAACCAGAAGCATAATTGACATTGGAAAAGGGATAAGAAATCTGGGTATGATTAACATTTTTAAATAACAATCTAAACTGATTTCTTTTAAAGAATTAATGAGGCAAATCATTTTACTTCTATCTGATTCAATTTCTCTAGTTTATGAAGAAATCAAACCTAGTATACAGAATAATCCAGGCAGGAAATTGATGAAATGGATATCTCTTTGGTGTACCATCCATCTGCACTTTGTATAAGTCTGGGCCTTCCCCAACCCTGTCATTCATATCATAACAATAGGATCAATCCTACTTCCATGTGATCTCAATTGACTGGTGGGAGGCAAAGGCCAGATACAGAAACTAGAAGTTTGATACATGAGTTCAAGAGTGCTATGCTCTCACTGTAGAGTCTGGTTTGTGAAGAACAGTTATGGGTCAGAGAAGGTGAAGAAGAAGAGATAGAAAACATGAAAGGGAACCTCAGGAGCAAAGGAAAAGGTTGTTCGTCCCACTTTTTCCTGAGATACAGAACCACTGAATTTTGGGCTTCACTTTAGACAGCTCATATCTTTATAAAAATTTCTCCTTTATCTTAAAATGATTAGAGTTTGATTCCTCTCACATCCAGTCATGAAAGTTCTTACTGACTACTCTTGAAATTAATGGAGCTAAGAGAAAAAAAAAAAAAAACAGGGCAGCTTCCATATTTGATATTCAAACCAGGATTATCTGGATGATAAATGTGGAAAAAATGATGATTTTCTAAATTCTGACTGGATAATAGATGTCACTCTAGTAAATAATAAATAAATTGATAAAGGTGACCCATTTATAGATAAAAATAGCATTTAATGAATAACTAACCTTTTGAAAAGGTCTTTTTAGTGTTTAATATGATTTTTAAATGACAATAGATTTTTTTTCATGACTGATGCTATAGAAAGGTAATAGTAATAGGTTGATTATAGTGAAACTTTCATTTCAGGGTTATTTGCAAGCTACTCACATAAAAGACCAAACAAAATGAAATCACTTCCTTGCAAATGCATTTCATAAGGAAATGTATATTTTTAAAAGTTAAAATTGAAAAATAAATAGAGAAAATAAAGTCCTTCTATAGAGAATCTACCCACTTAAATAAAGTTTAATGATAGTGGAAAGAACCCAAATCCAAAAGTTTTTAACAATAATTGAATCTTTAACATCTAGGATTTCTGAAAAAAAAATTTTAAATCTATATGCTCTAACACTCATGCATATGTGAGATATTTTACTAGTGCATCAAGAACAAACACAGGAAATAGGATAGTCTTCAAAAAATGGTGTTAGCAAAACTGGGTATACATATACATAAAATCTCTACCTCCCACCTATACAAAAATCAACTTAAGATGAATCAATGACCTACATATAAAGCTTGAAATCATGAAATTTGGGAAATATTTCAAGACTTTGCTGTAGGCAATGATTTCTTCAATAAGACCCCAAAAGCAAAGGCAAAAAAAAAAAAAAAAGCAAAATTAGTTAAATGGGATTATATCAAACTTGGAAGAGTCTGCACAGAAAAAGAGACAACTAATAAAATGAAGAGAAATCTGAAAAATTGCAGAAAATATTTGCAAGTACCTATCTAACAAAGGATTAACAAAAACCCTCAATAATAACAAGATACATTCAATTCAGTTTTACAAAATGCACAAAGGACCTGAATAAAGATTTCTCAAAAGTAGAAATACAAATGGCCAACAAATATGTGAAAGAATGCTCAATACCACTAGCCATCAGGGAAATATAAATAAACCCATATCACTTCCCCCCTTATCACTATCTCCAAAAAGACCAAAAGGAACAAATATGGATAAGGATGTGAGAAAGGGGAACCCATGCACTGTTAGTGGGAACATAACTAATAGCCAAGAAGGAAAACCATATGGAGATTTCATAACAACAAACAAAAAACAAAAACTAACACTAAAAAAAACAGAATTGCCATATAACTCAGGAATCCCACTACCTGGTATATATTCAAAGGCATGAAATCATTGTATCAGAGAGATGCCTGCTTGACTATGTTTATTACAGAATTGTTCAAAATAGCCAAGATATAGAATTAACCAAGGTGTCCATCATCTGCTGACTGGAGAAAGAACATGTAGTATTGATAGAAAATATAGTATTATTCAGCCTTTCAAAAGAATAAAAATTTGTCATTTTCAGCAAAATGGATGTGAAACAAGCCAGACAGAGAAAGACAAAAATTACATGTTCTCCCTCATATGTGGGAACTAAAAACAAACAAAATAAATTTTTAAACACTCTATCTAAACACAGAAAGGAGATTAGTTGAGGCTGGGAGGGATCGAAGGAATTTGGTTAAACAAAATATGGGCAGTTGGGTGTGGTTCATTAATAATTACAAATATACTAACATGAGATGTTAATAGGGAAAGTTGGGTGTGGTTTATTGATTGTGACAAATATACTAATATAAGATTGTGATAATAGAAGTTAAGAGTGCGGTATATGGGAACTCCATACTGCTTCACACTTTTGTTTTATAAAGTTAAAAATATTTGGAAACAAAAATTCTATTGAAAATAAAGAAAGCCTCTATGCCACAACACCAGCCTCCAATGTAATTAATTCTAAGAAGAAAAAAATTCTAGTAGAGAATTTACTATATCGAAAGAAATGAGGTTTTGAAGGCTATTGATATGTCTTTTTAGCTGAAACTTAGAGAATTTTTAGTTGGCTTTACCATATTTAATATATTTATATTTAAACAGTGTATATAGAATGATAATAATTATTCACCTAGCCATGAGACTTTTTCCATTAGTAACTGTCCATTGCCAAAGTAAGAAATGCTGATGGGACATTCTATTTGTTCATGTAAGCATTTGCAGACATATAGATATTAGTGAATTTCTTTAGTTTGTTTCCAAGATAGAATCATAAGTGACATTTCTCTGTGAACTACCTTTATTTGTAAAATATAACCACTATCTTGTAAGTTAGTAAATTTTTAAATTTTTAAAATTTTGAAATTATTATATCCTCATATACTTGCAATTTTGTATAAATATAATGATATCCTGTTGCTTCTTTGTGTGCATTTATTTTTAGCTTTTTCTCACCTTTCTCTCTTCTTTCAGTTTTCTTATCATTCCATACTTTCCTTAGGAATGGACAACATGATATAGAGCCAGATATATGTACATACAAATAGCTATGTTTATCTAATTTATAGTAATTTGTATTTTATTTTAGAGTAAGAAATATGCTATACTCTTAACAGAATCTTTGCTTCCTTACTTATATGTGTCCTGTGAAAATTTTAAATTGTTGAAGTCAAATGATATACAGTGCTAATTCACTTTATTATGATGGACATATATTAGTTTATCTTGTTGAAGTGTCATACACTGTTTGAATTTAACTATTGATGATTCTTACACATTTCAGTTTTTGCTGATTTGATAGTCAAATTTCAAAATTTATTTTTTTAAATTTCCTTTTTTGTGATTATTTTCCATGTATTTTCAACCATTTAAATAACTTTGAGAATTCCTTTATTTTTCCTAATATTTGTTTACTACTGGAGGCATAACCTTTCTATTAATTGCCAAATGCTTTCTATACACTTAAGTATTAACTCTTTGCCTGATATACATTTAGAAAATATATCCCTCTAATTTGCTATTTTCCTTTTATTTTACATTTTGGAGTTTAAATTTTTGAAGGAGAAATTGTAGTTATATAGCATAGTTTCTTTAAAACTTTAATTTTATCTGGTATTCATAAATAATATATGTGCTAGGATCAATTATAATAGTTTTACCGGCCAAAGACAAGAATGCCTCAGGATATAAAAACACCATGATGTTATATGTATTTTATATGATAATCTGTTCATAGTTTTGGAGATGAACTTGTGGATTAAACCAAATTTTATATATTTTATTACTTGTATGCTTTTCTTAATTTCCATATATACTAACATATTTGTAAGAATTTGATATTTTTATTTGTGGCCAATGGGAATTATTGTGTTCATGCTTCATTTTATAGTTGACATTGATAGGCATGTGTATAAGAAAATCATTATTTGTATATTAGTCTAATGATTAAGCTGTAGACAATTAATTGTTTTAAAGTTTTTTCCTTTGAATTTTAAGGTAGGTAAGAATTTGACAGTAATGTTGATAATTTTGCCTTCTCATTTTCAACATTTATATTCATTTTGTTGCCTTTATGCTCATGTTGAGTTGCTTTGAATAGTTTTGTGTATATTAATATGAAAGAATATATTTTTCTTATTTTGGTTCAGATGGACTCAGAACAGCACTTTATTCTTTTTTAAAAAACATATCATTTAAAAATTTTTAAGAATTCCAGAGCAAATCTTAAATTTAGCCAATACTTTGACTTTTTATGAGATGGTCATAATTCTATGCTCTGATCTATTGAAGGATGTGTGATGAAAGCCCTATGTTACAGAATGAATTATTTTCACCCATCCTTTGTAATGTTTTAATATATGATTGAATTTTATGTGCTGATATTTTATTTAGGTACTTTGCATAACAAGAAGAAATAAATTTTCCATGTTATTCTTTAATTATTTTTGCAAGGTTATACTAGAGTTATTAAAAATTCACAAGTGGGAAGTTTTCATTCATAGATTGCATTTATTTCTATT
This sequence comes from Sylvilagus floridanus, assembly GCA_949820135.1. Taxonomy (NCBI): domain Eukaryota; kingdom Metazoa; phylum Chordata; class Mammalia; order Lagomorpha; family Leporidae; genus Sylvilagus; species Sylvilagus floridanus. The sequence continues at coordinate 71,518,086 of OX463227.1, read as the reverse complement.
TTTAGCTCTCACATAAAAACCCACTTAAGAGATGGGCCAAGGACCTCAATAGACATTATTCAAAAGAGGAAATCCAAATGGCCAACAGACACATGAAAAAATGTTCAAGATCACTAGCAGTCAGGGAAATGCAAATCAAAGCCACAATGAGGTTTCACCTCACCCCAGTTAGAATGGCTCACATTCAGAAATCTACCAACAATAGATGCTGGAGAGGATGTGGGGGAAAAGGGACACTAACCCACTGTTGGTGGGAATGCAAACTGGTAAAGCCTCTATGGAAGTCAGTCTGGAGATTCCTCAGAAACCTGAATATAATCCTACCAAACAACCCAGCCATTCCACTCCTTGGAATTTACTCAAAGGAAATTAAATTGGCAAACAAAAAAGCCGTCTGCATATTAACATTTATTGCAGCTCAATTCACAATAGCTAAGACCTGAACCAACCCAAATGCCCATCAACAGTAGACTGGATAAAGAAATTATGGGACATGTACTCTATAGAATACTATACAGCAGTCAAAAACAATGAAATCTAGTCATTTGCAACAAAATGGAGGAATCTGGAAAACATCATTCTGAGTGAAACACGCCAGTCCCAAAGGGACAAATATCATATGTTCTCCCTGACTGGGGACAACTAACTGAGCACCAAAGGGGAAACCTGTTGAAGTGAAATGGACACTATGAGAAACAGTGACTTGATCAGCTCTTGTGCTGACTGTTGATGTACAATGTAATACTTTATCCATTTTAGTATTTTTTCTCTGTTTTGTTCTAGTACTATTGGCTGAATTCTGTAATTAACACACAATTATTCTTAGTCATTTAAATTTAACTGAAAAGTGATCCCTGTGAAATATAAGAGTGGGAATAAGAGAGGGAGGAGATGTACAATTTGGGACATGGTCAATCAGACTTGCCCCAAATGGTGGAGTTAGATTCGTGCCAGGGGATTCCAATACATTCCCATCAAGGTGGCATGTACCAAGGCCATCTCACTAGTCCAAGTGATCAATTTCAGTTCACAATTGATCACACTGATAGGTCTAAGAGTCAAAGGGATCACACAAACAAAACTAGTGTCTGCTAATACTAACTGATAGAATCAAAAAAGGAGAGAATGATCCATCATGGGAAGTGGGATACACAGCAGACTCATAGAATGGCAGATGTCCTAAATAAGCACTCCGGCCTCAGAATCAGCCCTTAAGGCATTTGGATATGGCTGAAGAGCCCATGAGAGTATTGTAGGCATTGAAAGCCAAGACATTCTGGCAAAGAAGAAGAAGGAGAAGGAGAAGGAGAAGGAGAAGGAGAAGGAGAAGGAGAAGGAGAAGGAGAAGAAGAAGAAGAAGAAAAGAAGAAGAAGAGGGGGAGGGGAGGGGGAGAGGAAGAGGAAGAACTAAATAAAAGATCTCTGTGAGTGAGATCCCAGTGGAAAGAACAGGGCCATCAAAGAAGAAGGTACCTTTCTCTGAAGGGAGGGGAGAACTTCCACTTTGACTATGATCTGTCGGAATAAGATCGAAGTCAGCGAACTCAAAAGGCTCCATAGCCTTGGCAACTCATGACTAGAGCCTAGGGAGATTACTGACGCCATAAACAAGAGTTTCAAATTGTTAAATCAACAACAGGAGTCACTGTGTACTTACATCTCATGTGGAATCTGTCCTTAATGTGTTGTCCAGTGTGAAGTAATGCTATAACTAGTACTGAAACATTATTTTACACTTTGTGTTTCTGTGTGGGTGCAAACTGATGAAATCTTTACTTAATATATACTAAATCGATCTTCTGTATACAAAGATAATTGAAAATGATTTGATGTGAATGGAATGAAAGGGGGAGCAGGAGATGGGAGGGGTGCGAGTGGGAGGGAAATTATGGGGAGGGAAGCCATTGTAATCCATAAACTGTACTTTGGAAATTTATATTTACTATATAAAAATAAAATAAAATAAAAAATGTGCAGATTTATGGGGTCCCAAGTGATATTTTGACGTACACATTTTATAATATCCAATAAATCTAAACCTATCTATGTTCTCAAAATTAAACTTTTCTTTGTGATGAAACTATCCAAAATAGTTTCTTCTAGGTTATTTTTTAGATAACTACACATTACATTATTATTATCTGTAGTCACTATGCTATGCAGTAGAACACTACATTTTCTTACTCTTATCTAACTTTAACTTAGTACTCATTAATCAACCTTTCCCTATTGCATCCTTTCCTGCTATTCTCCCCAGCCTCTGGCATCCTTTAATGATGGATGGATAAAGTAAATATGGTACATTTACACAGTGGAATATGACTCAGCCATAAAAAGAACAAAATCTTATCATTTGTAGTAAATAGATAGAATTGAAGACATTGTGTCAAGTGAAATATACCAAGCATAGAGAGACATACCACATGATTTGATTTATATGTAAAATATATATGTGTGTGGCCAGTGCCTCAGCTCACTAGGCTAATCCTCCGCCTGCGGCACGGCGCTGGTACTCTGGGTTCTAGTCGCGGTTGGGGCGCCGGTTCTGTCCTGGTTGCTCCTCTTCCAGTCCAGCTCTCTGCTGTGGCCCGGGAGGGCAGTGGAGAATGGCCCAAGTGCTTGGGCCCTGCACCCGCACAGGAGACCAGGAGAAGCACCTGGCTCCTGGCTTCGGATCAGCACAGTAAGCCAGTCACAGTGCACTGGTCGCAGTGGCCATTGGGGGGTGAACCAATGGAAAAAGAAGACCTTTCTGTCTCTCTCTCTCACTGTCCACTCTGCCTGTCAAAAAAAAAAAAAAAAGAGAGAAATTCTTTGAAGGTTTGGATGTGGTTGTGGTTGTCATCTTCAGTTACTAGCCCAATCAAATAGATCTACTATCTGTGCTCCCTCAATAACTGAAAGTGATTAGTGCTTTCAGTTTTAGATGTGATCAGGTTTCTACGTTAGTAACAATAAATATTATTCAGCATTTAGGCAGGATTAAACAGGGTAGCAACTTGCTCAATTATGCTTTGATTTGGATTTTAAACTTCGATTTATCCTTTCTACTAAGAAAAAAGTAAAAGATGGGAGAAATTATTTGCTTTCCGAAATTCTTCCCTGAACTGTAAAACATAGTGAGGTTTTTTTTTTTTTTTTAAGATTTATTTATTTATTTGAAAGTCAGAGTTACACAGAGAGAAGGCAGAGAGAGAGAGAGAGAGAAAGAGAGAGAGAGAGAGAGAGAGGTCTTCCATTCACTGGTTCACACACCAGTTGGCTGCTACATCCAGAGCTGGGCAGATCTGAAGCCAGGAGCGAGGAGTTTCTTCTGGGTCTCCCACATGGGTGCAGGAGCCCAAGGACTTGGGCCATCTTCCACTGCTTTCCCAGGCCATAGAAGAGAGCTGGATCAGAAGTGGAGCAGCCGGGACTCGAACCGGCGCCCTTATGGGATGCCGACACTGCAGGAGACAGCTTTACCTGCTATGCCAGAGCGCCAACCCCAATAGCCAGTTTTTGACACCTAGACATAGGCAGCCACATTTCTATTCTGTTCTACCAGCAGATGTTTTTGTTCTTGGAAAGAATCTTAGATGAGAATATTATTGCACAATTAGAAAAACTGCATCCTTAAAATTAGTCTTTTTTTTTTTTTTGAGAGGCAGAGTTAGTGAATGAGAGAGAGACAGAGAGAAAGGTCTTCCTTCCGTTGGCTTACCCCCCAAATGGCTGCCACAGCAGCACTGCGCGGATCCGAAGCCAGGAGCCGGGTGCTTCCTCCTGGTCTCCCATGCAAGTGCAGGGCCCAAGCACTTGGGCATCCTCCACTCCCTTCCCAGGCCACAGCAGAGAGCTGGACTGGAAGAAGAGCGACTGGGACAGAATCTGGCACCCTAACTGGGACTAGAACCCAAGGTGCCAGAGCTGCAGGCGGAGGATTAGCTTAGTGAGCCATGGCACTGGCCTAAAATTAGTCTTACACTTGTTTTGCAGGAGAGTATATTTTCAATTTCCATCTCTTCTTCAGAGACCAAATTCTGCATTTGCTAGATTTAATTTTACATCTGGTTGATGTTGATAATCAATATTTGCCTGTGTTTTTCTTCAGTTTTTTTCTCCACATCATAGATTAAGTTTCCATCATTGTTTATTTTTCATTTGACTGTTTTGCAACTTGATTTTCACTGAGTCTATCTTCTTGTCTTATCTTCATTTACTTTTTTTTCTTTTTTTTATAACGCTTTTATTTAAAGAATATTTACTTTTTAAAATATAGAGTTCATATTTTCATGAGAATGCCCAGTGCTCCCAATGAATAATTTTACATTCCTAATATGTTCCTCATCTGTCACACTATATTAATTTTTCCTTTTCAGATTATTTTTGTATTATTAAATCATAGTAGAAAGTGGAAGGAACCTATATACACACCTCTGCCTGTCAGGTATGTACAATATTCTAGGTTAATTTTTTAAAAGAAATTATTTATTTATTTTGAAAGTCAAAGTTATAGAGAAAGGGGGAGAGAGAAAGAGAGAGAGAGAGAGAGAGAGAGAGAGAATCTTCACTGGTTCAATTGTTTCTTTACTCCTCTTTAAATGAGGCAACCAAGTATGAAATTCTGTTATCTGTAAAGTAGAACAAATGAATTTCATTTTCCTCTGTAATCTCGATATTGTATTTTTTATCTTTAAAAATTAACCTAGGGGCCAGAGTTGGGTAAAGCTGCCACCTTCGATGCTGGCATCCTATGTGGGCTCTGGTTTGAGTCCTGGCTATTCCATATCCAATCCAGCTCCCTGCTATGGCCTGGGAAAAGCAGCAGAAGATGGCCCAAGTATTTGTGCCTCTGCCACCCACGTGGGAGATCCAGATGATGCTTCTGGCTCCCAACTTTGGCCTGGCCAAGCTTGCCCATTGAGGCCATCAGGGGAGTGAACCTATAGATAGAAGATAGCTCTCTCTCTCTCTCTCTCTCTCTCTCTCTCTCTCTCTCTGCCATTCCCCCTCTATAACTTTGACTTTCAAAATAAATAAATAAATCTTTAAAAAGTTTAATCTAGAGTACTGTACAGACCTGAAAGGCAGAGGTGTGCATAGTAGATACCTTCCACTGTATACCACAATTTAATATTTTTAATAACAACTCTTTTCTATTTAGTTTTAGCTTCATTTACACATGTTTTGCTTTTTTTATTTATTTATTTACAGGCAGAGTGGACAGTGAGAGAGAGAGAGACAGAGAGAAAGGTCTTCCTTTGCCATTTTTTTCACGCTCCAATGGCCACTGCGGCCTGTGCACTGCGCTGATCCGAAGCCAGGAACCAGGTGCTTCTCCTGGTCTCCCATGCAGATGCAGGGCCCAAGGACCTGGGCTATCCTCCACTGCACTCCCGGGCCATAGCAGAGAGCTGGCCTGGAAGAGGGGCAACCAGGACAGAATCCGGCACCCAGACCGGGGCTAGAACCTGGTGTGCCTGCGCCGCTAGGCAGAGGATTAGCATATTGAGCCACAGTTCCGGCCATTTTGCTTTAAATATTAGAGCCTTGTTGTAGGGAATGAACTTAACTTGCCGTCTCCACATCTTCATAGGCAATTCCTTGCCTAACTACCTCCCCAACTCTCATTCTGATTTCCATCTCCACCATGCACTGTAGTTGCTCTTACCTCTGACACCAGCTGTAGTTATGGCTCATTAGCCACAATTAATGGACAGTCTTCACCTCTTATTTTCTTTAGCCATACAGCAATATTTAAGCACTACTTTCTTGAAAAGTGCTCCACACTTTGCTTCCTATCTTCTGCCTGTCCCAATAATCAGTCTCTTTTCCTGGGCTTCTATTAAATGAACACATGTACAATTTTCTCTTCTCTAGCTCTACTGATTTCTTAGATAATATCTCCAAATCTTTATTTTAAAAACACTGTATATACCATTGGCTCCAAAAGTTATATTTTTATAAGACTTTTATTTAATAAATATAAATTTTGAAAGTATAACTTTTGGGTTATAGCGGTTTTTCTCCCCATAACCACTCTCTCACCCACAAGCCATCCCATCTCCTACTCCCTCTCCCATCCCATTCCTCATTAAGATTCATTTTCAATTATCTTTATATGCAGAAGATCAATTTGGCATATACTAAGAAAGGATTTCAACAGTTTGCACCCACACAGATACACAAAGTATGTTTGAAGACTATTTTTACCATTAATTCTCATAGTACAACACATTAAGGACAGAGATCCTACATGGGCAGTAAATGCACAGTGACTCCTGTTGTTGATTTAACAATTGACACTCTTATCTATGATGTCAGTAATCACAGGAGGCCCTTGTCATGAGCTGCCAAGGCTATGGAAGCCTCTTGAGTTCACCAACTCCGACCTTATTGAGACAAGGCCATAATCAAAGTGGAAGTTCTCTCCTCCCTTCAGAGAAAGGTACCTCCTTCTTTGATGGCCCATTCCAAAAGTTTGATTTTAAGCTCTTCTTACATCTCCTCTAAGTTCCAGTCTTCATTATCCAAACTATCTACTTGATATCTCTCCTTAGTTGTCCCATAAACATCTCAGTCTTAATATGTTCAAAGGAGAGTGTTATCCTTTTGTTGTCTATTTCATTTATTTATTCCGGTCTAAATTATGCAGTCAGAAGGATTTCTTGAGAACATAGATCAGTCACTGTGACTTTCCTGTTATATTTCAGTTCTTACTCCAATAATATTGCAACTGCTTAGTTCAACTTTATGCTATAGGTCCTCGGTTGTTCTTCTGCCTCTCTCTTCAAATCATCTTAAATATCTTCCTCTCTCAGTCCATCTACATTGACCACACTGATGGTTTTCACTCAATCATGTCAAAGTCCTTCTCGTCAGTGGACTTTTACTTCCCTTCAGTAGGAGTGCAATTCCCTTATCTCGCTGAAAGCTGTATTTGTTATCATAGTTTACTCATATTCTTAAAGATCGTGCAGTCTGAGAGCTCTTCATGGCTGCTATGTTTAAGTCAATTTCTCCATCTGACACTATTTTCCCATGGCATTTATCACAATGTATAATTATGTTTATTATTTTTTTCCAGTGTCAAAAAACCGGGGCCTTCCCTGATGCATTGGCAGTATTTTATCCAGATTTTGGCATGACATCTGTAGATCCTGATAATCTTTCTAGAGACTCTAATCATGCAGAAAACATAGCATTGTCCTCTACCAAATATGAAGTTTAAAATATATGAACCCGGGGCCGGCACTGTGGTGCAGCAGGTTAACGCTCTGACCTGAAGCGCTGGCATCCCATATGGGTGCCAGTTCTGGACCCGGCTGCTCCTCTTCCAATCCAGCTCTCTGCTATGGCCTGGAAAAGCAGTAGAAAATGGCCCAAGTCCTTGGGCTCCTGCACCCACATGGGAGACCCAGAAGAATCTCCCGGCTCCTGGCTTCAGATCAGTGCAGCTCAGAACATGTGGCCAATTGGAGAGTGAACCATCGGATGGAAGATCTCTCTCTCTCTCTCTCTCTCTCTCTCTCTCTCTCTCTTTCTTTTTGACAGGCAGAGTGGACAGTAAGAGAGAGAGACAGAGAGAAAGGTCTTCCTTTTGCCGTTAGTCAACCCTCCAATGGCCGCCATAGCCGGCACGCTGCTGCGAGCACACCGCGCTGATCCGATGGCAGGAGCCAGGTACTTCTCCTGGTCTCCCATGGGGTGCAGGGCCCAAGCACCTGGGCCATCCTCCACTGCACTGCCGGGCCACAGCAGACAGCTGGCCTGGAAGAGGGGCAACTGGGACAGAATCTGGTGCCCCGACCGGGACTAGAACCTGGGGTGCCGGTGCCGCAAGGTGGAGAATTAGCCTATTGAGGTACAGCGCCGGCTCGCGCGCTCTCTCTCTCTCTCTCTCTCTCTCCGCCTCTCCTCTCACTGTATGTAACTCTGACATTCAAATAAATAAATATTTAAGATATATATATATATATATGAACCTGATGCCAACATTGTGGCACAGTATGTTAAGCCCCTGCTTGCAGTGGCAGCATCCCATATGGAGCATCAGTTCGAGTCCTGGTTTCTCTAGTTCTGATCCGGCTCCTGTTAATGTGGCTAGGAAAATCTGCGAATGATGGCTGATGTGCCTGGGATCTTACCACCCATGTGAGAGACCTAGGTTGAATTTTAGGTTCTTGGCTTCTGCGTGGCCCAGTACCAGCTGGTCCATTTGGGGAGTGAACCAGCAAATGATTTCTCTCTCTCTCTCTCTCTCTCTCTCTCTCTCTCTCTCTCTCATTCACTCTTTTTCTCTACTTTGCACATAAATAAATAATTATAAAAAATAAAATATATGAAGCCATAATCTAGTTTAAGAAACATAACAATCATCTGATCTTTCTTAAATAACTGACTAAATAATGTGGCAATGAAGTTTGTTATAGTTTGGTGACTGTACTTTCATGACTTTGAAGATGTACTTGAAGAATTATGGTGTCTTTTAGATATTTCCATATCATTTAATAAATAACATTTTTAAACATGAAGAAATGAGTGAACGCATCCTGTTTGCACAAATGTCTGCTCATGCTTTGAGAAAAGAAAACTACACAATCCTTATATTAAAGAAATCTCTTTTCAGCTATGTGGAATTCACAAAACATCTTATTAGTAATGGTTCTGAATTAGACAAAGGGGGAAAAAGGCTTTATGACCTACTGAAAACTGGACAACTTTGCTGTCAATGGGGATGGTGTAGAAAATGCAGGAACTCACAGGTGGAGAAATGCCATGGTGAAGGAAGATATGGGTGCTGCTTTTACTGCCACTGGGTTTTTTTGGGAGACTCTAAGGAAGCAATTGATGAAGGAGGCTACACATAAGACAAGAGAATGATCCCAGAGTTACGGTTGTGATGAATAGGGTTTCCATTATATTAGAACACTGTGCTAATTATTACTCTAACAGAAGCCTTACCTTTATATTTGAAACAATATGGCTAGTTAAGGGGTACTTCGAAGTTTGCTGTCCACCTGCTTCTTAGTCCACTCCAAAAATCTGAAGATAAGCTGCAGTATTTTAGATAATATGTTAATTTCTTTCTTTATTTATTTTAAATGAGACTTTTTAAAAATTAATTTTTTTTTATTTGAAAGGCAGAGTTACAGGAGACAGAGGCAGAGGCATAGGCAAAGAGAGAGTTCTTCCATCAGGGACACTCCCCAAATTACTGCGGTGGCCAGAGCTGGGCCAATCTAAAGCCAGGAGCCAAGAGTTTCCGGGTTTTTTACACAGGTACAAGGGCCTGAGTGTTTGGGCCATCTTCTACTGCTTTTCCAGGCACTAGCAGAGAGATGGATGGGTCTCGAACTAGTGCCCAGATGGGATGTTGGCACTGCAGGTGGTGGCTTTACACACTACACCACAGCGCCAGTCCCTGTTATATTTATTTTTAAGAGGAGCTCAATGTATGATTTTAATTTCAAGATTCTTCTTTTTTTTATTTTTTTTTTATTTTTGACAGGCAGAGTAGACTGAGAGAGAGAAAGGTCTTCTTTTCCATTGGTTCACCCCTCAATGGCACCCCAGTGCACCACGCTGATCTGAAGCCAGGAGCCAGGTGCTTCCTCCTGGTCTCCCATGTGGGTGCAAGGCCCAAGGACTTGGGCCATCCTCCACTGCACTGCTGGGCCACGGCAGAGAGCTGGACTGAAAGAGGAGCAACCGGGACAGAATCCGGGACTAGAACCTGGTGTGCTGGCGCTGCAGGCAGAGGATTAACCTAGTGAGCCACAACGCCGGCTCAAGATTCTTCTTTTCCTTAATATTGCCCCCTGCCCACACACCATCTGTCTTCAATATTAATAAGATATGGCCAATAGAATGGCCCAAGAAGACGTTGCCATTTTCTGGTTATTGCCTGGGCTTACTTTTTTTTTTTTTTTTTCACAAGCTAACTGACTTTTACATATTGGAAGTTTAACAGAGGATGTGCTTTCAGTAGTATTAATAAATATAAGAGAGGCCTGCGCCGTGGCTCAACAGGCTAATCCTCCGCCTTGTGGCGCCGGCACACCGGGTTCTAGTCCCAGTTGGGGCGCCGGATTCTGTCCCGGTTGCCCCTCTTCCAGGCCAGCCCTCTGCTGTGGCCAGGGAGTGCAGTGGAGGATGACCCAGGTGCTTGGGCCCTGCACCCCATGGGGAGACCAGGAAAAGCACCTGGCTCCTGGCTCCTGCCATCGGAGGAGCGCAGTGCGTCGTCTGCGGCGACCGTTAGAGGGTGAACTAACGGCAAAAGGAAGACCTTTCTCTCTATCTCTCTCTCTCTCACTGTCCACTCTGTCTGTCAAAAAAATAAATAAATAAATAAATAAAAGAGAAAGACAAGAGGTATAGGCATGAAGAGAGTGTAGCATGTCTTTTGCCTTCTTACAGTTTATATCGTTTATGAATTTGATGACAAAAATATTCATCAGGCCACATTCATGCACCACACAAGTAAGCTTTGATATAGAAAACAAAGCACAGTGCTTCAGTCACATAAGGAAATTTCAGATGATGAGTTTGTGACCTGAAATTGCATTATAATGGGGACGGACAATATGCAGGTGAGACAAGTGCCAGAACAAAGTGTAAATGTACAAATTAATCACATCTGAAATATATTTTATTATTCATTTTGGTCAATTTCTGCGAGTGGCTGGGTTATAGCAAATATTGCAAATTAACCCCTTTGCTGTCAGCTTTCCTGGAGGACTTTTTCAGGATTCAGAATCAAGACTGAAATTGAGGTGGTTCTTTCATTTTGCAGGATCAATGCAGGTGCGCTTAGCCTTATGAAACCTAATACTCTGTCGCTAACATTCATATTATGGAACAAATATACACAAGAGATGTGATTTGCATAACAAAATAACGTGATTTTTAACAAGATTCTTTTATCTAATAAATTCTTCTCTAAGTTCACAAAAAAGAGGAATTGATTTATAAATTGTTAATTATTCAACCTTTCCAAGATCTTATATTTTCTATGAGGTAAACTTGCCTTTGGAAATGAATATTTTCAATGCTCAGCATTTTTCCTAAAGAAAAATAGCAATTAGCAAGAACAGATCACTTGACTATAGTTCAGAGACCTGTCATGTTTGTAGGGAATAAAGGCTTACACACAATCCACAGTTTTCCTAGAGGCAAGCAGGATTTCCTCTTTGCTGAAATAATGTGATCAGATATTCTAGATTGTGTTTGTCTTCACACATTACTTGAGTCCGTACTAGCTGTAAACAGCTAAGAGTAGAGGTGACAGGAAGGCCAGAATGTAATGAATTACGGTAATTCCGGCAAGAAATAACGGAAGCACATCTGAGGTTTTCTTTGCCCCTTAGAGACTCAGTGAGATATATCCTAGAAAACTTCCTAGGATGATAATAAGATGACTTTGCAACCTGATTAATATGGACATCAAAAGCAGAGCTCAGCATCTAAACTCAATTCAATGTTGCGAGCCCTGAGACACTGAGAAGGATATACTAGATGTCAGAGGGAAGAACTAAAAATAAATATAAAGATTGATGTTGAGGATACCCTATGAGTAATAATCTAGTCTTTTCTACATTTAGCTTTAAAAAGTTGGGTGACATCCAAGCATGAATGTCACAGAGACTATTAGGTGCAGAAAGCCATCATAAGACCCAGGGGGACTTGCAACAGACCATAGTGTTATCTGTGTTTATTTGACACAGAAATGTAGTGGTTCCAAAGCCAACATTCATAATAAATAAACAAATACAACATTAATCTATATGCCTGCATATTATATATAAATGCACAAGGAGTTACTTAGAATTGTTATTCTTTTATGTAATTAAACTCATGTTCATGAGGTATGTGAAAGAAAGACTCAGTCCTACCCTCAAAGAACTTGTATTCCAAAATAGACTACATTGTGACATTTTTCCAGTTGTAGTTTGCTATTAATTTGTGCCAATTTTTTCCTATTTATTTTTTCCAAATATCTCTTGAACTGCTATCCATTCTCTCCTCATTGGTACTTTTTGAGATTCAGAGGTCAGGGTCCAGAAAAGTTATTTTAGAGAATAATAGAAGTTGCAACATTGAAACTTATTGACCCTGATAATCCCTGTACCATACTACTCTGACATTTGCAAAAGCTATTCATTCCAACAAAAAAAGAGATTTATTTATAAAAACTACATTGCATTAAAAGTGTTTAGTAATGCAGTTTTGTTTCCCATAATAGCACTAAGTAAATTTAGAAAGAATCTTGTGATAGAATGCTGAACTTGTAATGATAAATTTTTCTGGGAGTCCTATGTTACAGAATAAAGGTTGTAACCTCAGGGCAGAAACATGCACAGGAATGCCAGGATAGATGAGTTTTCCAGATGTTGGTTTGGGCTGAGTGGTCTCTCTTTATGGCTGGGATCATTTATAGACTGCCAAACAATGCTTCACTCCTTTTTGTCCTAGGAAACTTTATTTCAACTCCTTCAACTCCCAAATTTTATCTATTCTGCTTCTTATGCCCTAACTGAAAACACTCTCAGATGACAGTAGACTTACTTACACTCAGTCTAGGCTATGTCTGAAAACACTCAGTATATCCTGATCTATTCATCTCAAATTTTACTTCTGAATTTCCTAATTCAAAGATATATTGAGTTCTACCAAGGAACAAATATAATTACCAGCTAATATTTCTTCATTTTAGACTTGATAGTATGTACAGATGAATTTCAGTGGCCAACATTATTTAACTTTTTGATAATGATGCTGATTAGCTAAGAAATTTTCCTTCTTTTTAAATTCCATGTTTTACTGAAATTCTCAGACCTCTTAAGTAGCATTGTGCAGTATATTAATTTAATACCTCTGTAAGAATTTTTATGTGCTCTTAGATGCTTTCTGCGAGTTACATATTTCTGATTATAAGATTTTGATCAACTTGATTCATGATCTTGTGATACATACATAATAAAATGTAGAATTCTACTGATTTCACTTATATTTTATGTTAAAAGTTTCATCACATTTATGTATTTTATGAAAGTGCTTACATAGTACTAGTCTAGCTTAAATAAGTGGGCAATAGCCCAACAAAGCAAATTGCTTAATAAAATAATAGTCCTTTATGATTTAGATACATTTATATGCAAAATGTAATTACAGAAAGGGTCACCAAACTTGTTCCTTTCACTATAATTGAATTTCCAATTCATTGAGGGAGGACTGATTTAATGTCTAAATAAATACTGTAACTTTGGTTAGCAAACTACTCATTGTGACAGCAAGTAGTTTCTTGGTCTGTTCAGAATATGTCAAAATTTATGTGCAATGGCATGCACTGAGAAAAAAAAATAGAACATATCCAAGAAGAATGGAGCATACATTGTGTGATGTGCTCTTACAGTTTTTGAATCACGTCTTGTGAGTCCAAGACTTAAATAAAAGCTATAACTACAGGGTTCACATCCATGCCACACTTTTGGCTTTGAAATTTCAACTACTGTGAACACTCTGTCATTTTTTAACAATCATGCCAATTTTAAAAATCCATTAAGAATTATTATGTGGTTGATATTTAGTTTTTAAAAGGCCAATGATTTTTAATGCTAGAAGAAGATTCATTTTTCTAAAAAAGCTGTGGATTATATTTAAATTCTTTGCTATGTATGTTAACAAATTTAATCATGATTCCTATCATATCTAAGCATAAATTTGAAACAGTTACACGGACATCACACCAAATATCTTCCCAACACTTTTTTTTTAACATTTTCCAAATGGAGGCAACTTAGCAATAAAATAATTTCAAGTGGCTGTTCTCACAACTTGCGTGTCATAATAACAATCAAGCTATGTTGACAATATTTGCAGAAGTTTAAACATTTTTTAAAATACATACATACTTTATCTGATGTTTTACTGTTGGAATTACAAAAATGATTCAGGCTAACATATGCCATATGGACTATCAGAAATAGAGATTCAGACTTATAAATGGTTAAGTTACAAGTGCTCGCCTCTTTTCTTTACATCTATCCATTGTTCAACTATTTTTCAGATTTTTTGTTGTTGTTTTAAATGCTCTATGATTCTTTTTTAAACTCATTCTTTTTGGGCTAGAATTTGAAATGTGAAGAGAATTACTTCATCCATATTCTGTTGCACTACAATATATTTTATCTGAAACAGACCTTCTTCTCCATAAGCATGATCTTTCCTTTGTTCTAAGAATTAGTACACTACTGGACTTACAAGATTAGTTTATTTGCTTAAATATAAGATATGTTAATATCCATAATTTTTAACCACATTTTTCAAAGCAAGGGCTTGATTAGGCCATTGCTTCCTTTTTTCTTTTTTTTTTATTTGACAGAGTTAGACAATGAGAGAGAGAGAGACAGAGAGAAAGGTCTTCCTTCCGTTGGTTCCATTAGACTGGAAGAAGGGCAACCAGGACTAGAACCCGGTGCCCATATAGGATGCCAGCACCGCAGGTGGAGGATTAACCTAGTGAACTGCGTAATAAATGTCCCTAAAAGGAACAGAATAAAGATAATCCTGGTGTCATTTTGTCATATATTAATTACCTTAGTAATTTTAATAATGGAGTATAATTCATTTTCACAACTTGATTTTTCAAACATTTTCTTAAAGAAAAGACTCCCATGCATTTTATTTTGAATTTGAATTTGAATTTTCCCTGCTTTATTTGATAAAGGGAAATTCAGAGTGAAGAGAGCAAAATTGTGTTGGAGAGGGGACACCTGAATTATGTCTATTCCTTTTATCACTCAAGAAAATTAGGTTTAAAAATTGGTGTCATCAGGTTTCACAAATACCTTCCTGTACATCCACCCATTTTCCCTCTTTCTGTAAAATGTCCTTGTTCTTGCTCATCTCCCTTCCTTCCTTCCTGTTTGTATAATTTCTCTAAGTTCCCTGTATTGCATTTAAATGTTACTTTATTTATTGTGAGCCTAATGTGTTGAATGATTTTCACAGGATGATGTGTGCCCTGGCATATTATCTTGTTGAACTATTCAATTAAATATGATAATGTTGAGCACATTGACACTGTTAAACACTCAGGTGAATGAGCAATTCACCGTGAAGTGCAGAAATATTTGAAGTCATCTGCATGACTATAAGCAATGTTTATTTTCTTATATAAGTACTCCAGGCTTCTAGAGAATCATACACACTGCAAAAAATACTATGAAATTATAATAAAAAGAAGACTGAAAACATCAGATATGCTACAATTGTAATTGTTTCTTGACCTAAACATAAAGTAAGATGTAATTGATATATTCATAATGTGGCTCAAATTTATACTGCATTGTATTTATTTCTGGAGTGCATCACCATAATTCCTAGGCCTTCCTTAAAAAGGCATCACTTGGAGGCATTTCTTTCAAGTACAATGAATAATTAGCATCCATCCAATATATTTAATATCATTTATATTAAAATCTTTTTCTGGAAGTTAGATAGTTAAATGCCTCTTGGGCTGCTTAGTGAATTTTTAGCTGTCAAAGCAACACTTTGGAACATCTGTGGGTACAAAAATAAAGGAGGTTGCTGATCAATGGCACGTGGGTGGCAACTGAAGAAAAACAATCCCTTAATATTGTGCTGAAAATTCAAATTAAATGACAGTATTTTGACCTTGAGGTCTTAATTTCTGAAAGTTACTTTTACTGAGAAGCTCTTTTGTTCTGTTGGAAAGGTCCTATTTTTGGCAGCAAAGCGCTAGAATTCTTAATTATTTTTCTCTATAGTTTAAACAGAAATGAAATAAAGTGTTGTAGTTTGTTTAGGAAATCTTTCTGATGGTTTGAAAGTCAATTCTCATGAAAAAAAAAACCTTCAAAGATCTTAATCGTATTTTAAGTAACGAAAATACATTATCCATTCATATATACTAGTAGATTTTTTTATTTATATACATTTTTAATATTTATAAACCCACTACATTTCTGTTCAAACTCTTCCCTGCCTGGGTATCTAGATAGATGGATTAGTCTATCTAGATTAGATTGTCTAATTCTGAAAGAAGGAAATTATTCATTAACTCTCCATAAGTTAAAATCTAGCTAACATTAAAGCATAAAAACAATTTTAAAACTTTATGCATGTCCATTTCTAACTTTTCAGTTCTTATTTTCCACACCAAAACAAACAACAAAAGTAAGAATGCCCATCACAGGATTTTGCCCATAGCAGTTCTGCACAGAGTGTACATATTTCCCTTATTTCCTCCTCCTCCTTCTTCTCCTTTTATGCATTGTTCTTACTGGTATTTGGGTGTAGTACTTATAATGAGCATGAGAGATGATATACAAGTTTATCTGTTGATTCTATGACACATGAAAACATTCCACATACTGTTTTCCTCTATCATCCTGATTTTGAAAATACTGCTTTTGTAGTCATTTTAAACCACATCAGGATCTGATCACCCTATAACTTTATGCCTATAAAGTCATATTTTATCTGCTTGCTTATTTTCAAACCACTGTTTGCTTTCATCAAATTATTCACCCTCAATCCACCTAATAGTACCAAGAGCTATCCACAAAGCTTACCATTCCAGAATTCCAGGTCTGAGAAGTCTTTATTCCAGAATTAATTAACTGGGAATATCAATATGTGAATTTTAAAAAATAAAGAGAAACAAATAAACAATATAGAACCAATGGAAAAGTAAATTATCTGGAAATGTAAAATTCATTTTAAAAGGTCTCTGGTAGTATAACAGTGGCTGAGAAATAAAAGACTGAAAAATGTATTTGAATGAGCGGGAAGCACAGCAACAATTATAGGGAACATTGTAAAACAAATGGAACAAAACTAATAATCAATGTATGCTTGAAGAAAACTTTTTACAGCTAAAAATTACAACAAAATATTCACTATATTGCATATAAAAATAGATGGACATATAATCTAGGTCCACCTTGAAAATGTAGCCGCTGCGTATTATTTTCTCTTTCAGGAATTAGCATTAGATTAGAAAAATAAACAGATAGGTGCTGGTACTGAGGCGCAGCAGGTTAATGCCCTGGCCTGAGGTGCTGAAATCCCTTATGGGTGCCGGTTCAAGACCTGGCTGCTCCACTTCTGATCCAGCTCTCTGCTATAGCCTGGGAAAGCAGTAGAAGATGGCCCACATGCTTGGGCCCCTGCACCTGCATAGGAGACCCGGAAGAAGCTCCTGGCTCCTGGCTTCAGATAGGCATAGCTCCAGCCGTTGTGGCCATTTGGGGAGTGAAACAGCAGATGGAAGACCTCTCTCTCTCTCTCTCTCTCTCTCTCTCTCTGCCTCTCCTCTCTTTGTGTAACTCTGACTTTCAAATAAATAAATAAATCTTAAAAAGAAAAAGAAAAAGAAACAGATAACACCAAAACAAATTAGGTTGGTAACATTTTTCCTATGTGCAACATGACATTATAGATGACACTGGAGCAGAATCCATTGAATTTAAAGGGCAAAAGATTATGACATGCAATCTTGCCATTGGGTTTCATTAATTGTGAAAGTGCTAGAAATATAAACTTTATTATGTCTTAGAAAACATTTTCCAATGTTTCCCCTTTAAGAAAAAATAGGGTAACATAGCAAACTAAAAGTTGAAACAGAATTAAAATTTTAAAAATAGGAACATGATAGAAGATATTCGATGATGCCCACTGAAATCACATAAACTTAAAAAATAACATCACGAGTGGTTTGGAGAGGAAGATAAAATGTCATTCAATTACTGGGTCAACCACTTATAAATTTATGACCCTGGATATTTACCATCTCTAAACCTAAAATCATGGTTTCTTAACAGAGATAAAAATTAAACTAGGTCTGGCATTTTGGCACAAGCAGGTGAAGCTGCTCCTGCAACACTACATCCCATATGGGTGCTGATTGGTGTCTTTGCTGCTCCACTTCTGATCCAGCTACCTGCTAATGCACCTGGAAAAGCAGCAGAAGATGGCCCAAGTGTTTGGACCTCTGTCACTCACGTGAGAAACCGAGATGAAGCTCCTGACTCCTGGCTTTGGCCTGGCCCAGTGCTGGTCATTGTGGGCATGCAAGGGTGTAAACCACAGGATGAAAGATTTCTCTCTCTCTGTACGTCTGACTTTTAACCGAAGTCAGAAAGTAATTATCTTAGCCCTTACATTATCACTAACTCATCTTGTTTTAAATGGCAATAAAATATAGAGGATGTTATTCCTGAGTGAAACCACATATAGCTGTTCCTCTTAACTGTAGTGGATTGGTTCTAGAACCTGTGGAATACCAGAACTGGAATATGCTCAAGTCCTTTCATAAATGGTGTCCTACTTGCATACAACCTATGCATATCCTCCCACATATTTTAAATCACCTCTAGATTACTTATAATAACTAAAAGAATGCAAATACTGTGTAAATAGATACTATACTACATTGTTTAGGGATTAATGACAGGATGCAGGTTTGTACATGTTGAATACAGGTGCAATTTTTCCCCAAATATTTTTGAAACATAGATGAATCTGAGGATGTGGAACCCAGGGAAGCAGATAGATGACTATATAATATGAAAATAATAATGTAATTTGGACAGTCTATGCTTGAAACCCAGGACTGCATGATAAATCAACTAGGAATAGGTTTGGGGGTGGAGTGACTGGCAGGGAACAGGGTTTTAAACCTATAATAAAGTGCTAAGCTTGTATTTCTTTTTTGATCTTTAAAATTGGATAGATTTAAGTTTGAAATATGTTGGAAAAAATGAAAGTAACCCAAATTGAACCAAAAATAAGATATAATTATTCAAATTATATGTGAAGGTATAAAAATATAAAACAAGTAAAAAGAGCTAGGAAGAATTTTTAAAATGATAAGAATTATACAAACAAATGAGATCATAAAGTAAGTAGCACAAAAAGAATAAATATATATTTTGGTTTAAAAGTTTATACATAGACCCAGATATGCTAAGTACTTTTTAAAGTTAAAAATATTATGTAAACATGACCATCATAAAATCAATAGTAATTCAAAGATATATGAACTTGTTTATATCATTCATGAAGGAACAAATCAGACAATAAACCTGGTTCAAAGAATATTTTGAAAAACTGAGTATTTAGTAATTGGAGTAAAAGATTGAAATAAAATTTCTAGATTTTATATGCAGAATTATTCAAAGACTTACAATGTAATAAAATCATAACTTGTAGGATTACATTTGTGTAGAAATCAGTGAAGTATCCAACTAAAAAAATAACAAATTAATGTGTAATCTCAAAACCAGGACTCTGATTAATAGTAAATAACAAGTAAAAAGAGATTCTATCCTTCTAATGAATTAAATGCGTCATAGGTAGGCTTTTTGCTTAATGTATCAGTATGAAATTGAAAAGATATATGTCCTCGTTTTGCTTTATTTCCAAGTTTTGGATAATTTTTCTTAATAGTGAATGCTATATTGAACACTAGTATGTATTGTTTATATATACCTTGTTCAGTGTCCCCTCATCACAAGGTATAGTTTATTGCATAAAAATTTGTGAGAGAACTGGGCCATGCATTTAAAGAAACTCTGATTATTACCTTAAAATTATGTCACTGATCAAAATGAATTTCATGGGTTAAAGTGTTAAAAATTAGACAAAATTTAGAAACTATGGTTATTTAACAAATTTTGAAAAGAGCTCACAATGAGCAAAATTTCCATTACCTAAAAGTTTATTTCATTAAGAATGTTTCGGATAAGACGTTGACCTAGTGGTTAAGACTCCTGCATTCTACAGTTAAGGGCCTGGCTTCATTCCCCAGCTCTGGCTCCTGATTCAGCTTCTTAGGAATGCAGATTCTGGGAGGCAGTGGTAATGAGCAAAGTGATTGGGTTCTGCCCATCCTTTTTTTTTTTTTTTAAATCTTCATGACCTTGGGTTTGGCACTAGTTTCTATTTATTTATTTATTCATTTGACAGATAGCGTTTGACAGTGAGAGAGAGAGACCTAGAGAAAGGTCTTCCCTCCATTGGTTCACCCCCCAAATGGCTGCTAAGGCCAGTGCTGTGTCGATCTGAAGCCAGGAGCCAGGTGCTTCTTCCTGGTCTCCCATGTAGGTGCAGGGGCCCAAGCACTTGGGCCATCCTCCACTGCCCTCCCGGGCCACAGCAGAGAGCAGGATTGGAAGAGGAGCAACCGGGACTAGAACCCAGCACCCATATGGGATGCAGGCGCAGCAGGCGGAGGATTAACCAAGTGAGCCACGGCGCCGGCCTCAGCCCATCTTTATAGCAGATCTGAATTGAGCTTTTGGCATCCAGTGTCGCTCCCACATAGGACCATTGTGGGTATCTGGAGAACAAACCAAGAGAGAGGAACATTCTTTTCCATGTCTTTCTGCCTCACACATTTTAAAAGAGTCATAGGGCAAGGCTTTGACCTAGGGATCAAGATACTGGCTGGGACGACGTCATTTCATATGGAAATGCCTAAGTTTGAGTTCCAGCTTCACTTATGATTCCTTCTGCCTGCTAATGTGCCCCCTGAGAGGCAGCAGGTGATGACTCAAGTTCTCGCTTCCCTAGCACCCATGGGGGAGATCCAGATTGAGTTCCTGGTCTGTGGCCTTGACCTTGCCCAGATCTGGTTGTTTTAGCCATTTTGGGGAGAACCAGTGGATGGAAGATACCTCCCCCTCACTCTCTCTCTTTCCCTCTCCCTTTTCTTCTCCTCTCTGTTCATCTCTCTGTTACTCTGCTTTTCAAATAAATAAAGAAAACTTTTCTGAGACCTGTTATTTTATACTTTTTTTTCAAATTTTTCAGTTGTTTCAATCTAGCAGGTAAATCCCATTTACTTTACTGCATTTTGGCTAGAGATATAATGTCCTCTTCATGTAATTTTATTGGGGATTTTATTTTGCTTACATTGAATTGGGTCACTGGTGAGAATCATTTGCACAAAATAATTAATGGACCAACAATTTGTCATAGTATTTTTTTAATACCTGCACAAGTATGAAATCATGTTCAAAAAGTTTACAAAGAAAATATTTCATTTTTGATTTTGAAAAGTCTTGTACTAAGTGTCAGCTGATTCAGTCAGCCAGTCACAGCCTAAAAAACTGAAAAATGGTCAGTCCTATATTACTTTAGTTTTCATTGAAACTCATCTCATTTTTCTCTGTCCTCAAGTACCTGCTGGTAGTGCTTTCTGAGTACAAAACTAGAAGATGTTTGTGTCTACTGAAAACCATTTCATGTATTTTGTATTCAAAGAGTATGAAAAAATGTACATTCTTACATTTCCTGCATATTAAACATAGCACCTATTGATCAAAATTAAGCATGCTCCAGTATTAAACATTTAGATTAGAATCTTTAGATCATAAACTTTTTCATATTTTTAAAGAATGAAACATTAAACCTAGCAGTAGCTATCCAACATGCTAAAAAGATAAAATACTTATACTATATTGAGAAATGTCCTCTGAAATGCAATTCACTTTTTGACCATTTGTCCATATATTAACATTGCTGTGTGACACTGAAGCCCTCTCTATACTTTATATTCAGCAATTTAAACTTTGGCTCAATCTTGGTAGGCAATGACTAGAAGAATTATCAGGTTCTGGTGCATTGTTGGAGAGATAGGGACTCTAAAAAGAAGAAAAATATGAAATCTGAGCAACTATTCATGCTGTATACTGAAGATCATGCTTAATCAAAGGGAGTTTCAGGATTTCTTACCTGTACGTAGAGCTGGAGACAAACCTTGGAATTTTATTGCTGGAAACTGAAAACTAGAATCAGGAAAGATAAACACAGGCCTAGGGAAAATTTCATGGCAGAAAAATCTTGTTTCTTAATCATTTTTTGCCATATCTTGCATTCTATTTTATGCTACCAAAAAAATAAGATACAGAAAACTCATTTGCTTGTTTTTAATTTCAGATTTGTGAAAATATTTTTTGAATCTCTACAATATAATATGAATAATGATTTCAAACTGCTAAAATGTACTATTTTATTGAACTAAAATTAAATGTGTTTCATTTATAAAAGAAACCTGAATGTAGAATAGCTTTATTTGAATGATCGAAATATTAACAGATCAGTTCATCTTTAATAAATTGTCTTTCTCTTAGACATTCTGTATGTTGATCAAAGTTTTCATGGTTGAACTGACTTTGGTCTTTAGATGTTTATGTTGGGTACATTTAAAGTTAAAATAACCTTTTAGAACACTTCATTGAGTTTATTGAGCAGTTCACACACTGATTCAATATCCTTTGCTTCTGTTTCATGTATGAATGTTATTCTATGGTTGATCATGTATAAACTTGTTTCTTTTTGTTTTCTGTTTGTGTTTAATAACCTTATTTAAAAAGACCAAATGCATTGGTTCTTCATTTTCCACTAAATTTATTTATGATTATAATTTAGGAATTTAAGAATTTAACATGACATTGCCAGAATTTATCATAAAAAAAATCTTTGTGAGGAAACAATTCTGTTGGTCTTTTGTCTTGTTTTGTTTCTTGTTTCTTTGATGCCATGCACCAGTGCTGGCTCTCTGAAAGCCAGACACAAAATGAGAGTGACAAGTTGAACACATGGTATCAAGGATGTGGTTACCTTAGCAACAGGAAGCATATAAAAGCCCTCAGAACTTCCTTCCCTACTCCTGGGACATTTCAGAGTTTCAGATACTGTAAATACTTGTGAATATGACATCCATAAGAGTCAGCACAAATATTAAAGTATTATAATATAAAAGTGACCTAAATTTTTCTCACAGGACCGTGTTAGTAATTCATAATTCATTCCCTTCCTGAGAATGGGCTAGTGGTAGTCTGAGTCAAAGACAGAACAAAACTTCTACATCTCATCTTCTATAAAAATGGGAGTTACATTGAGTTTCTTGGATTTCCATTTTTCCTTGGTTATAGGTTTTGAAAGGTTTGTTAGTATTGTATTTTATTTTGAGTGAGAATATGCATTAATTTGAGTTCCTATAGAAACGACACAGTGAT
The DNA here is from genome assembly GCA_949820135.1 of Sylvilagus floridanus. NCBI lineage: Eukaryota > Metazoa > Chordata > Mammalia > Lagomorpha > Leporidae > Sylvilagus > Sylvilagus floridanus. The sequence goes on along the minus strand of OX463227.1, from coordinate 71,495,050 downwards.
GATTCTCCACAGATATTTGATCCTTTCAACAATATAGTCAGTGTAAGTTGTTGGTCTATGAAAATTTGATATTTCAGTAGAGGAGAACATCCATTTGAGTTGGTCAAAGTACATGCAACCTTGTCCTTTAGTAGGAACAAAATCTATATTAATCAATGCTGGCTATCTTGAGAAAGAAATCCTTTTGGTATTTAAATATTACAAAGGCAAATATCTAAAATCTATACATGTTTATCAAAATAATTTATTATTTTCTGTTGCTGGCACATTTTATTTGTTTTTAAGTCAGGGCTTCCCCTTAAGTTGAGAAGTTCCTTATTAGTTTTCTATATGGCAAATCCTCTCTCATGTCCTCTTGTTCTCTTTGCCTCTTTCCATTTGTGTTTCTTGTACTTTGATGGTTGGGCCTACACACACATGCAAACTCTGCTACTCTGTGCTGAAGTAAATTAACATTTTTTCTCTGTGAAACAGAGTCTTCCTCTTAAATTGCTAAATAGAGCAGAATATTTGAATCTTTGATTTCTCATACTGCTTACACATTAGACAACACCATCATTGTTAGAAACTTGGTGATGAATCAACTGTAATCCTGCACTTTTGCCAAGTCTGAATGACTGACAACATCAATACTTCAACAAAGAGTCTAATAGATATGGTCACCCTCTAGTCACCTACACTTTTTGAGTCTGAACCGTACGGGAGCTAAATCATCTTAAAGCAGAGTGCCTAGGTCCTATTATCTCAACTCACTTCAGAAATCCCTTCACTGATCTGTGATTTATTGCCATGTTATGCTATCGGGATTTATGGAAAATCAATACAAAAATACCCACTTGAAATATGTTCTGAGCTTTTTTTTTTCAAACTTAGCCAGAAATTTTTAGCCCCTTTTATACAAGAAATGATGCAATAGATTTTTTATTTAATTTAGTTTCAGCAATTTTCATCTCTCTTTCTTTGTGTATTTTTTTAGTTATAAAATTACACCCTATATATCTTCATGTCTTATTTTCATTTTATCATTCAAAAGTCTTAAACAAATTGTTGTGATAATAACAGTTAACATTTATTGAGTGTCTACTGTATATCAGATTCTAAGCATTTTATGCATATATGAAATAATTGCAAAAATCTCATGAAATTTAAATTTATATTATCTCTATTTTACAAAGGATGATGCTGAAACAAAAAGAGATATCTGATTCTTTTTTTTATATTTATCCATTTATTTGAATGTCAGTGTCACAGGGAGAGAAGGAGCGACACAGAGAGAGAGAGAGAGAGAGAGAGATCTTCCATTTGCTGTTTAACTCCCCAAATGGCCGCAATGGCCAGAGCTGAGCCAGACCGAAGTCTAGAGCCAGGAACTTCTTCCAGCTCTCCGAAGTGAGTACAGGAGCCCAAGCTCTTGGGCCATCTTTTACTGCTTTCCCCGGAGCATTAGCAGGGAGCTGGATCAGAAGAGGAACAGCCAAGACTCGAACCAGCACCTGAGTGGGATGCAGGCGCTGCAGATGGCAGCCTAACCTAAGCCCCAGTGCTGTCCTGGTACCTGATTCTTCTAAGTAGTGGAGCATGGACCCCATTCTGGGAACTGTGGCTTTGATGATCACACATTTGCCTCTGAGATAGTTGAGGAAAGACTGCCTCTCTCCTTACCTCTGGGAAAGGGAGCATTGCAATGATTAGCAACTCTAAAAGCCCAGGGCGGGCACCAGGGCTCACTTGGCTAATGCCCCGCCTGCGGCGCCAGCATCCCAAATGGGCACCGGTTCTAGTCCCCGTTGCTCCTCTTCCAGTCCAGCTCTCTGCTGTGGCCTGGGAGTGCAGTGGAGGATGGCCCAAGTCCTTGGGCCCTGCACCCACATGGGAGACCAGGAGGAGGCACCTGGCTCCTGGCTTCAGATCGTTGCAGTGCCGGCCGTAGCAGCCATTTTGGGGAGTGAACCAGTGGAAGGAAGACCTTTCTCTCTGTCTCTCTCTCTCTCACTGTGAATAACTCTACCTTTCAAATAAATAATAAAAAACAAAAAAAATTTAAAAAGCCCTATTTGTGAAAAAGTGGCACTACCATTAACTTTGATCTTATTGGAAGTATAAATTATTTGACCCCAATAAAGTACTGAACAGGAACTCATTTGTTGAGAAGCTGCAATATGTAATTCAACAAACCCTTCTTGGTGAATGTACACTAAAGTCTAACAACCCCTAGTGTAAAGGAGGAAAGAGAAATCCGATTATAGATAACTCGAGTCAAATCCCAAATCCATTGCTTTGCAGCTGTGTGACTTTGCATATATTAATAAACCCTTCTGAGCTATTTTCCTAATAGATTAAACAAAGAGAATAAATCTTTCAGAATTTTTATGAAGATTAGTTATTTTTTGCTA